>CAIGRP010024824.1:0-13513 GCA_903798385.1 Fraxinus cuspidata | reverse complement strand
GCAATGACTTTGATCATGAATTTGCAACCAAAGTTGTCCTTGAAGCCCTATTTTTTAAGACCGAGCCTCCACATCGCCAACGACTTCATTCCTTGGAGGATTTGACCTCTACTAACCATCGGTATGTGGAACGTGCCTACAAGTATCGGCCCATTAAGGTGGTTGAGTTCGAACTTCCACACCAACAGTGTGTTGTCTTCTTGGATCTGAAGCGAGAGGAATGTGCAAATTTGTTCCCATCTGGACGGGTGTATTCTCAGGCATTCCACTTGGGTGGACAAGGGTTTTTCCTGTCAGCGCATTGCAATATGGATCAACAAAGCTCTTTTCATTGTTTTGGTCTTTTCCTCGGGATGCAAGAAAAGGGTTCTGTAACATTCGCCGTTGACTATGAATTCGCTGCCAGATCAAAACCTACAGAGGAGTTCATTAGCAAATACAAGGGCAATTACACTTTCACTGGGGGCAAGGCAGTTGGATATCGCAATTTATTTAGCATTCCATGGACGTCTTTCATGGCTGACGACAGTCTCTACTTCATCAACGGCATACTCCACCTCAGGGCTGAGCTTACTATCAGGTGCTAGAGCTAGCATTGTAGTTTACAATATGTCGAGAGAGTCATATTTTCCGCGTAAAGCCAGAAGCATTTTGTGCTGTATAATTAATTAGAAACGTACACCTGAGGCCTATATTTCTGAGCTGTAAACATGTAATCCTTACACTGAGATTATGAAAATTCTGCTGTAATGGAATCTTGAAATTATATTCGAAATATAATTTTCGCTCTGAATTTTTGAAAGATCTACGTCTTGGATAAGTGCATATTGAATTGCTTAAGAGCGTGTGAGTAATTTTAACGGGATTTAAAAGGCTTCATGCTGTTCTTATTGGGCCAGTTGTCTATTACATAATCAAAGTCAATTTCACCGATCCCACCTCAAATCTTATGCATTATATTTTTAAAATTTTCAAGTTAAATTGTATTTAAATAATAAATAAACGTGATTTTTTAATCTTGTATCGATTTTAAAAATTTTCGACGTCCTGTCGGTATTGCTAACTTCCCACGAGAAAGTAAAGGAAATCCATGTAGATATCAAAGGACCATCGGCTGATGTGGGACCGGCACAAGTACCCGGTTCAAGACTTTTAGGCAAACCAGGCTGAGCCTCGTTTTAGATCGATCCATTTGATAGACCCAACAAAACTGAAACGAATCAATGAGGGTTGAAAACGATCACGCAGGCCCTATTGAGCCCATAAATCCAAAGCCGTGCAAATCACGTAAATCCGACGCTATAATGCACGTATCTTGATTCTGTAACACTATAGCTCTCTCTCTCTCTCTCTCTAAAAATCATCATACGCAAGCGAAGCGAAACCAGAGCCGTACGATCTAGGGTTCATACGAGATGCCGAAGAACAAGGGTAAGGGAGGTAAGAATCGCAAGAGAGGGAAGAACGAGGCCGATGATGAGAAGCGTGAACTCGTATTCAAAGAAGATGGACAGGAATACGCTCAGGTTTTGAGGATGTTGGGGAATGGCCGCTGTGAGGCCATGTGCATCGACGGCGTCAAGCGTCTCTGCCATATCCGTGGTAAAATGCATAAAAAGGTCTGGATCGCCGCGGGTGATATCATCCTTGTCGGTCTCCGTGACTACCAGGTAGTAATTTATTTATAACTATCTCTTGATATACTTATTGTGTGAATAACTGCTTTTGTTTTTCTATTTTAAGAAATTGAGATCTTAGGTTAATTTAATTTTGGCTTCGTTTTATGGACCAATTGGTGGATATATGGGGGAAATATTTTGGCTGCTTGTTTGTTGTTTTCCAATTTTTTATTTTTTTTTGGTTATTTTTTTTTTTTTTGCAGTTTCAAAATGAGTGTTTACTTCTCTAGAGCTCAACAGTTAAGTTCAAGTAGGAAAATCCATTCTTTAAATCGTACAAATACTCCGAGTATGCTAGTTGGAATCTTCCAGCTTTATCAATCTTTCGATTATTGTTTTCTGAGTTCAGAAGTGAGTGGGAAACATATTTATCCATTTTGCAAAATGAGTTCACAAAAGTAATATTATATGAATTTGCAGACAGCCAAGCCCAATTATTTTTTTAGGAGGTATGAAATTTTTTATTTATTTTTTTTGCTATGTATCAGTCCAGTAGGGAAAAAAATGTCCCCGCTGGCTTTGCCCCTATTTGCAGAGTAATTTCAGCTTTATCAATCTTTTTCTACTTGTTTTCCGAGTTCAAAACTCTGTGAAAATTTTACTAATACTCCAACTATATTTTAGTTTATACGATCAAGGTACCTGAGAAACTTTATGCACATAATAGTATATGTTGGATGAAAGTGGCCGAGTATCTCAGCTTGTATATTTGATTGAATTTCTACTATGGTTTGGTCAAAATTTGTGATATGGCAACATATCTGAATCAAATTCTGTGGCTTGTATGTTACATTATGTGTGAATTGAGTATAGTGTTCTATCTAACAGCCTCTTTGATTACCATAGGACGATAAGTCTGATGTAATCCTGAAGTACATGCCTGATGAAGCCCGGTTGTTGAAGGCCTATGGTGAGCTGCCGGAGAACACAAGGCTCAATGAAGGTATTGCCGGTGGACTTGATGAGGAGGACGATGGTGCTGGTGATGATTACATTGAGTTTGAGGATGAAGACATTGACAAAATCTAGTTTGTTGCCTTCCAATTTATAAGACCTTTTTATGTTTAATATTCGAATACAAAAGTAAAGGGATATACGTCTTGTGTGTTACTTTTCAAGTATTGTTATGAAGTTATTTGTGGGGTTTTATGCTTGACCATTTATGTGAAATGGATGCAATAATATGAAGCTACTTTCTTTTTATCCGTGTTTAGTTTTTGGAATTGTTGGCAATAAAAAGCTTTTGTGGGTCGGCTTGTATTTGGTTTTTCTGGCTTGGTTAAACATGGTGATGGCTGTGGGAATAGAATTAGAAAGATTTCTGTCGTGGCTAGTGAGAATTTGGTTCCACATTGGTCTTTGCTGCAGAGATTGTTTGAAATTAGTGGCACGAAGGTCTGTGGCTCCGAAAGGCTAATACCTTGGCAGTCCCTGTAGGGCATAGGCCGACCTTTAGTTCAGCCATCTAAGCAGTAGAAAGTTGGAACTAAATCTAGAAAAATAAGAATCGAGTAGTAGCAAGTGCACGCTCTCGAGCAGTGCTAGCCCTAATTCTTCGTCATTTCAATTTCAAGAAGATTTTCGAGTAGCCTGAGCTCCATTCTATGCCAGTTTGAAGATAAGTTCTCATACAAGTTATCCTAGGCTTGCCTTGAATACTACGGACGGCTGTGTTTGTGGACTGCTTATAATTATCGAGAAACTGCATTGGTTAATACTGTTTGTGGTAAGTGAAGCGAGATAATTGTTAATCAATCAGTGACGCAGTTAACTCGAGATTTCTAACTAATTAACCAAAGCACATCTTTCCAAATTTCTATCGTTAAACTAGAATCATGTCTCGTGATGAGAACAAAAACATGAATACACGCTAGCTAAGGCGATTTCAACAACACTTGACATCGTTAAAGAAGATAGGAAGATAAAAATTTCCTCAATGATATTGTCTGATACAGTCTATTACCACATAGCATACATGACTCGAAGTGCAAACTAAAAGGTTTTCTGGTTAAATAATTTATAGCAGAAGATTAAGCAAATGCACATGCCATAGCCATCAAACCAACCTGAAGAAAATAAATCAGTGCATAAACATTCCACAAAACTGCAAACATTACTCAGTAAAACTGT
Source organism: Fraxinus cuspidata (assembly GCA_903798385.1). Classification (NCBI taxonomy): domain Eukaryota; kingdom Viridiplantae; phylum Streptophyta; class Magnoliopsida; order Lamiales; family Oleaceae; genus Fraxinus; species Fraxinus cuspidata. Next base: position 9,704 of record CAIGRP010024824.1, on the reverse strand, counting down.
GTTTACTTAGTCCATCTCAGCCGAAGTGTTAAGTCAAAGAACGAGATTGGATCTTGTTCACTACCCAGCAAAGATTTCAAGTTCTTCGGAGGCACAAAGCACCACCGGAAAAGTAGATCATCTGCATTGCCATTATCAAACTTCATCAATAAATTAAAACTTCATATGATCGTCAAGACTGTAATTAACCATGTTCCTTGCACAAAAAACAGCAATATCATACAACACCAGAAAAATCTACTTTTGGCCCGCACTGCATGTTAGTATACATAGTAAGAAAGGAATGAATGTTACGTCCATGAGAAATGATATATATGTCTAGATGTCAGTATGATAACTACAGTTCAATGTCATCATTTCAACTAGTACAACAAGAGAGCCAGAGGTCCAAGCATTTCTAGCAAACTTGCTCCAATGTGGGATCCTAACAACGAAGGGTCGCCTATTAGTGGGTAATGAGAACTATTAGATCTCATTTATGCCATCTATTTGAGCTTTGGTTTTCGAACTACCAGTTTTAAGGTAATTCTGTGATTTCCTAGCAGTTGGATTTTGGCTGTCTTATGAGAGGGACATTTGTGGAATAAAAATAATTTTGAGTCTTTCTCAATTGTCTTCCAAACCTTGGAGTGATATTTCACGTCAGTCAATGAGTCCATATTCTCATATACTATGTGATTTAAGAGAGTTGTTTAGCCTACTCGTGAGTGAATCGACAAGAACTAGAAGTTTGTTTTTGAATTCCGTGTTTTTACATTTCCATTCACACTTCCCCGCATCAACACTACTCGTGATGATGTGATGATATTCTTGTTAACAAACTTCCAGCATCGAACGAGTAGGAGCAGCTATGCTTTCAGCTCCTTATGTCTTAACACATTCAGCTCAAGATATTATTATTATTTAGGTGATCATAGTTTCTTAGAGCATCTCCCATAAAGCTCTTTACTAGCTCCATATTCTTTATTCTAGAGTCAGACTTCATTTGAAAAATCCAACAAACCCTCTAAATTAAAAATTTTGGATAAAGAGTGGATTCAACTATCCAAATGTGGAGAGCCAATGCCACTCTATATATTTAATATTTTTAATACCTGCATTTTTTATTTTACTACTTTCTATGCACCTCTTTTATTTATATAGGAAAATGGAGGGAAAATGATAAGAAAAGATGAAAAAAGCAAAATAAATATGAGCATGTTTGAGCCCCATTTTTACTTTAGAATGTATTTTGGAATAATAGGCTGATGGAGAATATGCGATTTAAAAATAAGGAAAGTTTCGAATTTGTGTGTAATGTTATTTTATTGAAAAATGTGTGGGAGAAAAATGTATTTTGAAAAAAATGGGGATCAAACAATAGAGTTGTTGGACTCGTATAAAATGTCTTTATTTAAAAATATTCTTTAATACGTGCTCTTAACAACACTGTGTATGTTTCATTTTATTTTGATTTTTTCCCATAAGCAATTATGAATCAAAACACTTTCCTTCCCTTTTTCACTTGGCTTCCATTTTTATATTGTCATTCATCCTTTATCCCTACTATCTCAAAAGAATCAATCCACTATTTACTGTTCATTTATGAAACTTTTATTTTATCCCATTTTATTCATCCTTACTATTTTAAAAGAGTCAATCCACCATTTAATGTTCATTTGTGAAGCTTTAGTTTATCCTCTTTTATCCATATTCATTCTCCACTATTCATCCAAACTTTAAGGGTAATATGGACTTTCTTCTGCCTACACCCACAATTGTTGGACTTTGAATGTTGGCAAAAAAAAGAAAAAAAGAAAGAAAGAAAAAAAGGTCCGCACACCAATGTCCACACAGCGCGGACACCACACTCAGCGCTGTGCGGAGAATTTTTTTTTCATTTTTTTTTGTTTGTTTTCACACTCCGCACACTGTTCATTCATGAAGCATTTTTTCCCTATCTTACCTTAATTTGATTGTTCAGTTAGGCGGTCATGTGAGGAAGAAAGGGCAATATGAATATTTCACTCATATTTCACACATTGGATCGGGTTGTGCTGTTCGTTAGGCTCAATATTTTCTTCACCAAGCTTATCAAATACACTTCACCTCTCCGCGCCTTCTTCTTCTCTCCACACACCGTGGAGAGTCGGGTTCTTCTTCTCTCCATGCAGCGCAAAGAGCAACCTCTCCGTGGTACCACTAACAAGCTTCCACTATTCATCAAAATATCTTCTCTATAAAGTGTGTCCTGGTTTCTCTCCTCTTTTCGTTTTCTTGCTTTTGATGAGTTCCTTTCTCGACTAAGCAAACCAAAATCTTCTTTCCCTTAACCCCAATTACCATTTTTCTCTCTTCATCGTGGATAGAAATTCTAGAAAATCTGAGGCAACTGAGAGATATACATGTAAGTATAATTTACAGTGCTCCAATTTTTCATCTTCTTTATATTTCTTACGACTTCTTTAATTATATTGCTCAATTTGCGATTTTTTTCATGCTTTTCGATCTTTTTAGTAATCGAACCCGAAATACCCAAAGTTTGTTCCTTTGATGTTCTTATTCTGTATTCTTTATTGAATTTCTTCCCGTTGTGTATCTGTTTTTCAGTTTCTGCAAAGTTATTCTAAAAAACCGAGTTATATGATAAGCGGGTGAGGGGAGAAATATATGACGAGGAAGAAATTGAGAAGTACTGTGTTAGTTTTATCTGGAAGGGTATTGAGCATGATGATCCCCAATTGCTTCAAGGGCATTGTGCTGATACACATGAAGCCCGAGTTGAAACTGGTGACTATGAGATACTCTGCCTAATACAAAAGCCACAGGGCATAGCCGCACTGCTGCTATGTTAGACATGAGTGAACATAAGCATTTTGTGATGTAAGTTCTCTTTCCCTGGTTATGTGTGATGTGTATTGCATGAAGCTGCTGAGTTATTTTTTTCTTTTCCCTTTTTTGAGTTTAAACAAACTAAGAATTGGGTTCATCTCTTGGCGACTTCACACATTTGAATGAGTACTTGGTTGAATCTCATAAAGTAGTTAACATTAATCAAATTACTGTGTAATGTATCTGTAATCAAATTTCTAAAACATTTAAAGGTAGTTTATTATTATTATTATCTCAAGTTGTTGGATTTCTGAACTTCCTTTTTGTGTACTATCAAAGCCTATGGTAGATTTTATTTATATAAAATCACTTCTCAAGATATATTTGGTGGAAAATTGATAATTGCACATTTTTTAACCACAATGAAGAGCTTGACACTTATGTCTGAATAAGTGATAAATTGAGTCAGTCTAGGCTCTTTAAGACTATGTAAGGAGTTTTTGATGGATTATCCTCTAAATGAAGAACCTTTAAGTGATTTTTTTTTTCAGATTGAGGGATCATATCTTTCTCAAAATTCTTTATCTTAAAATAAATAAATCAATTTTGGTTATTAAGAGAAGTTCATAGGACAATCATCTTGTTGAACTTATTTTGGATGAAGGATATTAAAAGTGGAGAATCAATATTGTTTACTCCGAGATTACTTGAGTATGCAGTTTGGTTGTGTAAAATTAAACCATTCTCCTACTCCAATGTGATTATATTGTCATACGTTAAAAAGTATAATGTACACTAAAAATATGATGGGGTATAACAATTGATTTTGCACCCTTCTTTTGTAGGAAAGATACATGATTAGTACAATCATTGTAATGTTGACTATTAGTATTATATAGAGATGATATTGATATTATAAGCATATTTGAAGCAAACGAAATATCCTTTTAAATTTGTATGATGAAAACATATACAAAGGACAAATCTTGGATTAACAAATTGGTGAAAGGCATGCGGTAAAACTATTTCTGCCATCCTCCATTTTGCTCGTCTAAGTTTTCACTTATTTCAATTTCAAAATCAGTCAAGTTTGTTTACTTTGTCAAGTGTTTCTTTTTTCTTTTCCTCAAATAAATAAGATTATGGAAATATGCATACATACCTGTAAAGGGAAGTCGTATAACTATTCTTAGAAAAATGACAGTTAGGGAACTAAAAGTGAATGTAAATTGATTATAATGCAAGATAATTCCTACATCTAATAGAGTAAATTGTAGCTTTATCTCTGTTTGAACAAACATTGCATCATCATTTTGACAAATCAGGGTCCCTATCACTTTTTCTTTTTCTTTTTGCTGATATATTTGTTATTTAAACAACCTGGCGGAGAAATTAAAGAGTCAACTACACCTAACAGATGTAAAAAAGGTTTAGAAGGGAACAAATTATGATTAAAAAAACAACTCCATGACATGTATGATCAACAATACAGAACCCTTTCTTATAGTTTATACTCAAAAAACTGGTTTCCCATTCTATGATTGAATGATGTCCTTTGAAGTTGAAAAAATATGGTTAGATATTGCAAAATATGGTTTTTGATTAGTAATTTTTTTTTTTTTTATAGCAGAATACGTACCATTTCCATGGTTAGTTTCTATTCTAAGATCATGTCACAACTACTTGGTTGAAAACTTGGAATATTATGGGTGAAATAATGCAAAATATGTTATTTTAGCCGCAAAACTATTCTCCAGCAATGTATACCATGTTTGTGTTCTTCCATAAACTTTATTTTCAGGTTTAAATTCAAAGTTAATCATGATGTAGGGATTGGAGCTTATACCATCCGAATATTTCACATCCCTGTCTGTGATGGTTAGATCGTCATTATAATGAAGGGTACCTAGGCTCCAGATATTACGGAGGAAATGAATACGCCTAGCTGCTTTTATAACTTTGTGACACTTGAAATTTAGCTGATTGTTGGGTAAGATATGTTATTTTCAACACAAACATAAACATAAAATATATGACATTGAAAAGTGTATTGGTCTTTTTTCTTACCATTTACCAATAAAGTTCACCAACTGATATATGGAATCTTTTTGGGTTAGAAGATCTAGAATGCGGAATCAATATTTGTCTTCCTGCATAGATGTGTAAATATATGTTATTGGTATTTTTTATACCTTGTGGAACTTGATTTATCTATGTTAAGGTGCATTCACATGGTGGAGACATTGTTGTCAGAAGTGTGCTTTAGAAATTTTCCATTTGGACCCTGCAAAATGGGGAGGTAAACAGTTTCCTTGGTTGATTTAATGTTATTTAGTATTTAGTTTAATTATACACACAACAAATTGAGAAATCCCTTTATTTTGATAAAATTATATTCACCAACCATCACCAGTTCCTGCTATTGAATTGTTATAAATTAAGTCCCAATAAATTATATTTTGGAGTGTGGGGTTTTCTCATTGTCCTCTTCTCTTCTATTTTATTTTAGTTCGTTCCTTGGTGTATGTATATGCATAAATACGTGTATGTATACTTTTAAATTTATGTGTGCACGGAAGAATTTTTGCCCTCGCCTGCATATGTGGAGCTCCAGCGAGAATAGTATCGTGAAATGAGAGGTGAAGGTCGTAATCCTTTTCTTATTCAGATTATCATTCCAATTTTATTTGAATGTACAGAATATCTTGACAGCCCCGAACTTATTATATAATTTTGATCAATAATTCATCTTTTAACGTTTCTCTAAATTGATTTAGGATTGATCTTCGTATACTAGCTTATCTGATAATACTTTTGATCTAACTTGATTTCAAAGGATTATGATCAAACTAATTAACCTTAAATACAATGCTAATGATTCATCTTGGATGATTTAAGTCTTGTGATCTAATCTGCATTTTGCTGACCTTATAATTTTTATAACTTAAAATGTTCAATTAAAAAAAAAAAAACATTTCCCAGTTTGAATATATTGTTCTCATAAAAATTTTAGCCTTTTTTCCTTTTGCACGATTTTCCATTTTTGGTTGCATTAAGCCTGAATTTATATCCTCAAAGGCCTTCAAAATTTAAAGATGGAAAACCACCACTTTTTAGAGTTTTACCCTCCTTTTCGAAGTTCTCTTGCTATTTCATATTACATTCTCCTTTCACAAACTATAATCATGCTCAACCTATGTATGTGGGTACATGCATTTATAATTATATTTTATTTGGGATACAGGTGGGATGCAATTTTCACTTGATTCTATTATTTTAAGCCATTTGCAGGAATTGTCCATTTAAAGTAATATTAACACTCACTCCTTTATGTTATAGTCTGTGATGCCACCTTATAGGGCTTCATATGCAGCATTCTATGCTCATGGAAGAGTTTATGGAAATCCCTTGAAGCGATAAAGCCATATGAAAAAAACTCAAAGAAGCGAGCTTCGATGAAGAGTCCATCAAACACAGAGATAATATTTCTCTGATCGCCTATATTGCTAAACTCGAAGCCGAGGTCTTTTTCTCAACTTCTTTGCGTATTTATCATATTTATTCATTCAATGTTTATTTCTTTCTATCTTTTTTGGATTGATTTTATATCTTCCTTGTTGTATAGTTTATTTCTTTCTGTTTGGAAAGATTGAAGATATAATTCATCTGATTTTTGGAGCGTCTTTCTTAATTTCTTTATTCTCTAGAAAAGTTTAAGCCTCTATTTTTGTATTCATTTATAGTTTCTTCGAATCGATAAATAACTTGGTTTTTTTTCCCTTGTGGGTGAAACATTTAAAAAACAATTGATTCTGCGCTTTTAGTATTTTTAGGGTGGTTTTTATTAACAAATACTTCCTAAAATAATCAGAGGTTGATTGGGGGATTGATTGGGAATATCACTTTTTGCAATAATTAAATGCTTAAATTTTTTAGCACCTTTTATTTTTGGATCAAAGGCATTGCTTAGAATTTTTTGTGTAACTATTTTGTCATTAAGGGGTGTACAATATCACTCATGAAACTATATAATATAACTCTGTTTTGTGATAGTTAATAGATAGTCTTCCGTGGAACCCTGGATTTTGTATTCTAATATCACCAACAATTGTTATAGTTATTGGATATGATATAACACATATGAAAAGGACTTTCATGCTTTAATTATGTGTTTAATTTTAGTTATTATATAGTTTTTGATTATAATGATCCTTATAATTGTCTAATTTGATGCTCTGTTCACTCGTTTTTGTTTACAGTCTGTGTTCATTTGGTTTGTGGTGCTAAAGACAAGGGCCTGATGGTCAAGGGACCAGTCAAAATGCCATCTAAGGTTCTTCACATCATTGCTAGGAAGTCACATTTTGGTAAATGAATTACTTCCAGCATGAGTCTAATAATATGAGTCTCTTAACATGTAAATATCCTTATTAAGGTATGCTGCTTGACAAAATAAAGCTGGAGTGTGCAAATTTATGAAGTTGTGGTTCTTTCTATTGTTCTTTCATGGATGTGTAGTATATTTATGTTTATAAATTACTCGGTATAGGTTATTGCTATTTAATTGTACAGATTTGCCATGATACAATATTTCAACACACTAACATTACCTTAAAAATAACACAGTCTGTGCATTGTACGGACGAAAAACTAGTTTTAAAAGAAGTGCATAGAAAGTTATGAAATAATAAATGAAAGCACTAAAATTAATAAATAAAAAGAGTAGGTTTGGCTCTCTACAAGTGTTCCAAAAAGCGTAACTCCTGTAGCTAGACTTGGAGTTCAAGCTTCAAGCTTCACAAGCCTAGGCGTCAAAAAGTGTTTTCTCATTTTTCATATTATTTTAAATTTTTAATAATTCTAAAAATTATTTAATAATTAAAACAATAAATACCAAATATCTAAAATTATATAATACTATATTTACTTAAAAATTCATATAATTAATCAATTATATAATTTTTCAAGTTTTCGAAATGCAAACCTAGACTAATTTTCGTAGTTTCGCCTTTCAACTAGAGAAGTCATACTTAATAGATTTATTGGAACTCCATACATACTTTCAAAGTTTCTAACGAAATAATAAATTTCAAAATCATAATTACATAATGTAAATAACACCATAGCTTAAATCTTATCTAACATTTTTTTATCAAATAAAGTCATTTTTTACTTTTGTTCAGATAAAATCATTTAAAAACATGAAACTAAAGTAAATAAAAAGCTTTTAAAAATGAAATAAATAAACTACAGTCAAATAAAAGACTTTTAAAAAATGAAAAAAAATAGAAAAAATTAATAAAGTACGCATTGGCGCCTAGTGGTGCATTAAGCACTCAACTATCAATTTCATGCTAACCGTCAAGGTGTGGCATTTTGCCCTCGCAGCCTCTAGGCGTGCTTTCTAGAACGCTGCTCTCTACACTTCCAAACTCAAATCCACCCTATTTTAAATTTTAAATTCAGAGATTTTGTTGGACTCTTACAAAAAGGAATTGGCTACCTAAAATACAGAGAATACGGCTTATAAAGAGCCTATATGAGATGCTCTAATAGTTTAATAAACAACTATTATATCTATAAAATTGACTTCTGATACAATGACTTGTATACAAAGTTACTAAACCAATACGGATGATTAGTATAGTGTATAGACTGTAAAGTCATATTGCGCACATGTATATTTCAAGCAATCACCGGCACTATCAGAACTTCTATGTGGTTCACAATATCATCGTATTACAAATCAATAAATAGTAGTGTGACGATTTTTTGGTGTTGCACAGGAGCTACCATGCTCAGAACTACCACGAAATAGACATATCTGCCTGACAGTACCACTAGCAATTTCCTTACTCATGTTCCTAATTTGTCTATTCAACGAGGAAATGCTAATAATATTAGCACTACACTGAAAATTAGTACCACATATTCGGAGTAAAAATTAGCAACTAAGTTGTTACCTTATTAAGTTGGTTTGTTACCTTCGTGTTGTATTGATGAAGATATCATAAAAATCTTTTTAATTACATTCTGAAAATAAAATGATTCTTGATGCTATTTTTGCTAACACTTTATAATTGAAATGAATTCTTCTTATTAACTACTGGACTTTGACAGAAAGGGTTAATTTGTGTTTTTGGTCATTTGTCAATCGCTCGAATAAATGCAGCAGTTCATAAAAAGTAATTATCTATAATTATATAAATTAATACATTATCTACACAAGAGCCCGCTTATGTTTTAATTTGAAATTTAAATAGCCAGCGATGATTCACCTAACTATTCTCGTGTCTTGATAATCAAATACAACTGTAGAGTTGTCAGAGTTAGATGATGTCAAATGTACTTGACCAATCGAAATAATGACTTTGTCACGAGATGTAGCTCATTGCTGGGACCACCACTAAGACTGATTATGATATGTTCATATTTTGCACAGTAGATAAAAGAATGATAGTCAAAGAACGCATGTCACTCAAATTGAGCCATTCAGATCGAACATGTTCCGTGGTTGTGAAATTCTCGAGCTCTTCAAAGCTATCAAAATTCAATTGTTATTTGATAAAAAAAAACATTTGAAAAATATATGAGCCAATGTACTCAACGAGTGAAGACTTTTAAATGGTAATAAATTCATATAATCAGTTTTTACATATAAAACGCGAACCATGAAATATTATGAAAAAATTGTTATATAAAATTGAATAGTGTAATACGTAAACTATAGGTCATAAAAATCTGAAAAATTCTGTTGTCGCTGGCTCTAAATAAATACTATTGTCTAATAATATCATGTACTCCATCAATCAAAAACCACGTTGAACTATAAAACAAAAGTTTATATATTAATAGTAAGCACGTGCGTTGCACGTTTTATGTACGGAATGAAT
>CAIGRP010024823.1:0-10330 GCA_903798385.1 Fraxinus cuspidata | reverse complement strand
ACTTAAAACTACTGGTTTTAGGTGAAAGATGAGGCGCTAGTCTTTGTGATTCTTCGTTCCTATGTTATGAGAGAAAGATATTAAATGAGTTGATTTAGGGTTCATTGTAGTAGTTGCTTTGTGCATAATCTTGAGGGTTTGGGGTTTATTGAGGCTGAAATAATATTGTACAGATGGGTACAATGTTTCAATTCTGAGCCTATGTTTGAATCACTACTTTGTGTGGTTTTGGATTTTGGTTTTTGTTTCTCTGTGAAATAAAGTATTACTGCTTCCGTTTTTTGTTCTTTTAGTTTCTTGACTCTACACTTTTCAACTGAATTCTTTTCTCAATTCCAGAATGCCAACTCATCTACTTCAAGATCTCTGCACATTGTGATCTTTTTTGTCTTCATGTTATAAACTCTGTACCCCTTGGATTGAGCTGCATAACACAAAAGGATACCCAATTCTACCTTCTCATCCAATTTGGTTCTGTTTACTACTGGAACATAAAAATAGCACACTGAACCAAAAACTTTCAGGTGCTAAACTGATGGTTTTATCCCAAAACATTGCTTCATATGGTGTCATACCTTTCACAAACTTTGTAGTAAGTCTGTTTAGAAGATAAAACAGCTGAATTTACAGCTTCAGCCCAGAAATACTTAGGGAAGCACTTCTCAATAATCATGCATCTAACCATCTTCGTCACGGTCCTATTTTTTCTTTCTGAGACCCCATTATGTTGTTGAGTATAAGGTACTGTAAGCTGATGATTAATACCTGCAATTTCACAAAATTTCACGAATTCTCCAGAGTTGTACTCTATATCATTGTCTGACCTCAAGGTCTTGATGCTACATCCAATTTGATTCTCCACATAAGCACTAAACTTCTTAAACATAGATAAAACTTCAGATTTATTAGCCATGAAATAAACTCATACCATCCTTGTCAAATCATCAATGAATAAGAGAAAAAAATTGCTTCCATTGAGAGATGGAATGCTCATTGGACCACAAACACCATTATGGACCAAATCAAGTTTTTAGGTTGCCCTCCAAGTACTGTTGACAAAAAGGATTTTCTATGCATCTTTTTCTTCTGATAACATTCACAAAGATCATCAGTCACATAAATAGAAGACATATCCGTCACCATACCATTATCTTCCATAAACTTCAAGGATTTCTAATAATAGTGTTCAAACCTTCTATGCCCAGCCAAGTTTCATCAATTTTGGCATTATAAACATGTTTAGCCATATTGAAATCCAAAAGAAAATTGTCATCTACCATTCCAACATTTGCAATTTCATAACCATGAAGATCATAAATAATGCACATATTATTTTTGAAATTTACAGAATATCCCTTCTTTAACATTTTAGCCACACTCAATAGGTTTTGATCTAGGTAAGGGACATAAAAAACGTCACACATGAGCTTGGTACCTCTTTTAGTATGAATAGTGATAATACCCTTGCCCTCTGACTGCACAAATTCTCCATTTCCGAGCTTTACTTTAACTTTGTAGGATCTGTCCAGCGACTTGAACATGCTTATATCACCCGTCATGTAGCTTGTACAACCACTATCAACAAGCCAAATGTTGGCTTCAAGTGGTTGAGAAGGGTTGCTGGCCATAAATAACCTTTCCTCAGGTTGCAATTGATCCTGAGTGTGGTTTGCTTGCTCTGCAGGCTGTTGTTATGCTTGTCCCATTTTGAATCTGCAAAACTTTTCGATATGCCCACATCTCTTGCAGTTTCTACAATGGTACTGAGGTTTACCCTTATGTCAGCAATCTCTCTCTAGATGGTTCGTTCTTCCAGAAGTTCTACAGGGTAGAAACTTACTTTTTTGTGAACTTTTGTGCTTTCAAAAGCTTTATATAATCTGTTTGTTACCAGCAGATTTCTTCCGATCTTTACTTCCATTTTTCTTGCCTTTGTGCTTCATGATAAGTGCTCCTTCAATTTTTTCTTGTGACCTCATAGAGGTCCGTTGCTCCTGTGCCTGCATCTTGTTTTGGTGAATCACAAGTCAATTTATCCCATGCTTGTTTTGGTGAATCACAAGTCATTATTCTTGTGAAAATTACATCTGACACTGCTGAGTGTATGCACATAAGTGCTCTAGGTTTCCTTGTCAGATCTTCTTCGTACTTCCTGATCTGTGCCAATGTTGGATATTACAGAAGAGGGGCAGGATCAACGTCATTCTCAATGACCTCCCACAAATTCATGGCCTTTAAGTAGGTCTTAATCTTAATAGCCCATAACTGATAGTTCTCTCTTGTAAAGAGAGGAGGAGCAGGAACGATAACATTACTTGCAGTCATCCTTAAAAAAATTTGGAGGCTCTTGAAACTTACAAGTATTTTAACTCTCTTGTGTTTAGCTCACACATTCAATAGAAAATGAAACTCACAGCCCCTTAAGAAGAAGGCTTTGATATCAATTGTATGAAAAAAATGGCAGAAAGAAATTCCAGAAAAATTGTTGTAAGGAACTGAGAATGAAGTTTTTATGTGGAAGATCTTTCTTTCATTGATACGAGCTGATTAAATACAAGAAAAAGAGATCATGTTTACAGATGTTTCTACATAAAAATCTTAACTGACAGTTTTATTTGCTACTGATATTCTTGGATTTGAGGAACTATTATTGACTCAGTAAATAAAATAATTTCAAAATAAATTAATGAAAACATAAACTTAATCAGCTATTCCATAAAATCAGCTACTTAAAGTCTCAGTAATTCAACAACAGATGTACAAGCAAGTTGCATAGATAGACCGAACAAATTCTACAATGAACGACCTTGCAATGACAAGAATACGTGCGACCGTCGCTCCATGTAATGTAATCATACAGCAGCGGTGTGGCATTTTAGTATATTGCAGCATCTTCTTTTGTGTGTTGTTCTTGTTTGTGCCTATAAATAATGCAATTTGTATTCTGTTTCTTGTCTATTAGATCATGAGCTATTCAGTCTGTAATGGAATTTGAAGATATTATAAAAAATTTATATGAAGTTTGATTTTCTCTTCAGGAACACAATTTACAAGTTATGTTTATGCTTTCCAGGGGAAGGAGAGTTTTTTATGCTTCTGTAGCACACACCAGACCAGACAATACTATACACTTGTTAATCATTCTACCCTATTAAAAGGGATAGATAAATTTTTGAAGGGGGAATGGACTCATTTAACAACCAAGATTCTTTATTCTGGCAAAACTATAGACAAATGCAAAAGCACAAAAGCAAAAAAAAAAAGTTAAAAAAAAATGATCTCCAGTATTACTAGATAAAGACATCTACTTAACTAATAATTCAAATTCCTCTGGTGAAACATACTTAGAATATTAATGGCAATTCTCTTCAAGAGAACTTCCCATTACTTCTGGATTGCAACCAGTGGTGGAGCCGCTAGACATTCTTAATTGTGAGGTCAAAATTAAGTTAGAAATTATATTTTTTCCAAGCAACATAATATCAATACATTACTGCAAAAGTTGTCTATGCATATTCAATCATCGAAATCATCGTATAATTAGATCGTTATCAATATTGTCAAATATATTATCCTAAATATACACAATTAGACTATCATTCAACAGTCGATTCAACAATTCAATTGCGTGGGAAAGAGCCAATTGTCTGAGCATAATTGTGGCCGCCCCCAGCAGCGGGCTGAGGTGCAATGCAACAATAGCCAAGTGCGTTGCCAAAGAATGACCTTGCAATTATCAAAATCTTTGTGCTTGGGATATCTGATGATCGTCGAAGAGTCTAATGTGGTTACCAAGCCACTCCTTATTCTTTATTGCTTTAGAATACATGAACCAGACGCCAATTAAATGTATGAACAAAATTCCATCAAGCAAAAGTCTAATTTGATTAAAGATGAAGTGTAATTTAAAGTTTTGATATTTAATACTCGTTTGAAAGAAGCTTATCCACTAGTTTTAGGGTGAAGAAGACCACCAACAATTCTGTCAAGGGTAAGAGACGCCAATAAAATGACAAACAAACAAATATTAAGGTGTGTTTGATGAATATTATTAAGGAAAGAATGTATTTTAAATAGTGATACGGTGGAAAATATGCGATTAAAAAGTAAGGAAAATTTATTGATGTTATGGAAAATATTATTTTATCGAAGAATGTGTGTTTGAAAATAAATTTTGAAAGAATTTGTGTCAAAGAGGGGCTTATTCTCGATATACATAGAGTTCCTTGTATCAAAATTTTATCATTCGAATCATCAATGTCGTACGTCTGTTAAAAAATTCGATACGACAGATGAAGTCATGTCAAAGTCAACACAAAAATTACCTCGTTTGGTATAGATTAAAATCAAATTTTTAGTATATTTTGATAAAAAATTATGAAACATGTGGTTGAAAAGTTGCAAGTCCCGTAAAATATATGATTAAAATTAATTGTTAACTTTGACTTGGTATTTTAATTCGATTTGAATTCAAACCGAGCCCGGGGTACATTTCTTTCGAGTAACGACAATCAACAAAATGAGAATATTAATACATCAAAATGATTCCAATTCAGAAAGTATAAGCAAAAAATAAATATATAAAGCAACTATAGGAAAAATGATATCATCTTTTGGAAAGAATTTATGAATACTTTTCTCTTCGAAAAGTCACAAACTGTCAAAAATGTCTCATCTATCAACCAACTTTTCATGACCAATAATTGATATTGATTCATATAATTCCATTGACTTGCATCCCCACAAAGACTTCACGGAGTCTTCCCCTACTTTAGAGTCGTTAATTATAAGTTACATATTTTATTTTTACTTCTTTTTTTTTAACAAAAAAAAAGTATTTTTCTCTATATATATCTCAATTGTCCATCAGCCTTGATGAAAAAATAACACAAAAACAATTAGTACCCACAAAAATCATGTCCTCCTTTGCTCTCCTCCTCTGCTTCCTCCTTCGCTTCCTAACCACCGCCCTCTCTGCCGCTCCTCCTTACCGGCCCACAGACCTAATCCTCCTCTGCTGTGGCTCAGAGTCAAGTATAACAGATGAAAACAAACGTAGCTGGGACGGTGATGCTCGTTCCAAGTATGCACCACCAAATATCGCTACCACTTCTATGGCCTCTGAACCAACAGAACAAGGCTCTTCTGTCCCGAATGCCGCCCCTTACACGAGAGCTCGTATTTTCCAATCCCAGTTCACCTACACTTTTCCAGTCCTGGCCGGACCCAAATTTCTCCGCCTCTACTTTTACACTGCCACCTACTCCGACCTTGATAAAAACGCATCCTTCAACAAAAATGAATCCTTCTTTACGGTCACTGCCAATGAATTCACACTTTTGAGCAATTTCAGTGCGTATCTCACATCCACATCCTCCTTTAAGAAAGAATTCATCATTAATGTCGAGGATAATCAGAGCCTTAACATAACCTTTTCACCTTCTCCAAAATCTTACGCGTTTATCAATGGGATTGAGATAGTTTCAATGCCGGACACGCTTTACTTCCGTGGCGAAAGCATCAAATTCGGGAATCGAATGTATGATCTGGAAAATGGAACCGCTTTGGAGAATCTTTACAGGTTCAACGTAGGAGGAGGTTATGTAGGAATAAAAGAAGACACGGGGATGTTTCGTGAATGGCTTAAAGATGATGACTATATTTTTGGTGGAGATTTTGGTTACACACCTCATAGATCAGATCTTCCAATCAAGTACACTGAACACACCCCACCGTATACTGCGCCGGAAATAGTTTACACTACCTCAAGAGTAATAGCCAACGAAAGCAAAAGTTTGCAATGGATTTTTCCTGTAGATTCCGGGTTTTACTACCTCCTCAGACTCCATTTCTGTGAGATTCAGCAGGAAGTTACCAATCAAAGCGAAAGGGTTTTCACAATTTCAATCAACAATCAGACAGCAGAAATTGAAGCTGATGTTATTTTCTGGACTGGTGGCGCTGAAATTCCTTATTTCAAAGACTATGTCACATGGGTTAGTGACGACGGCCGCCATGGAGAGAAGAACCTGAGCCTTTCTTTGTTCCCAAACACTATGGACCATCCTAAGTACAACAATGCGCTCTTAAATGGCTTGGAAATCTTCAAACTCAGCGATTCTAATGGTAGTCTTGCGGCAGCAAACCCTGAACCTATTCCGAATTCTTCGCCGCCAGGACCAGATATTAGTTCAGAGAAGAAGAGAAGTAAAGATACGTCTCATGTACTTTATCCTGTTATTGGGAGCGTGACTGGCTTTCTCTTTGTGCTATTATTAGTCAGCTTCTTGATTTTTTGTCGTCGACGGAGAGTGAAAGACTCTGGCCTAAGTGCGGGGAAGTCATCATGGGTCCCACTTTCAATCACGTCGAAGTCTACCACGAAGACGACTGGTTCGGGTTCATCGCTACCGTCTGACCTGTGCCGGCACTTTCTGTTGGAGGAGATTAAATTGGCAACGGGTAACTTTAACGACAGTTTTGTGATTGGCAAGGGTGGATTTGGTAAGGTGTATAAAGGGTACATTGAGAACGGGGCAACTGCAGTTGCCATCAAGCGACTGAATCCATCATCGAATCAAGGGGTCCGTGAATTCGAAACAGAAATTCATATGTTATCAACATTGAGACACCTTCATTTGGTGTCCTTGATTGGATATTGTGACGAAAACGGTGAGATGATCTTGGTGTACGATTACATGGTACATGGCACACTGCGTGATCATCTCTACAATTCGGAGAATTCTCCATTACAGTGGAAGAATCGTCTCCAAATTCTCATTGGGGCCGCGAAAGGATTGCATTATCTTCACACGGGCGCGAAGCATATGATCATTCACAGAGATGTTAAGACTACCAATATCTTGTTGGATGAGAAATGGGCGGCTAAGGTGTCTGATTTTGGCTTGTCCAAGATTGGGCCCACAGCCGGGACCAACACCCATGTCAGTACAATGGTCAAGGGCAGTTTAGGATACCTCGATCCTGAGTATTATAGGAGACGACAATTGACTGAGAAGTCAGATGTGTACTCATTTGGTGTCGTATTGTTTGAAGTTCTATGTGCTAGACCTCCAATTATACCAAACATACAGAAAATGCAAGTGAATTTGGCTGAGTGGGCTAAACTCTGTTACAAGAAGGGGACTCTTGAACAAATTGTTGATCCCAATCTTGAGGGAAAAATTGCACCTGAATGTTTGAGTAAATATGCTGAAATTGCTACTAGATGCTTGAGGGACAACGGGATCGAAAGACCAACTATGAGTGATGTGGTTTGGACCCTAGAGTTTGCCATGCAGCTGCAGGAGGTGGCAGAGAATAGGGGCCGTGACGGGGCAGTGGTGGACGGTGGAGACTCCTCAATGTTCCCGTCATATCCAATACTTCGGCAGGAGGAACCAACCAGCACAGACAATGACGAATTATTTTCCGGTTCGGGCGAAGTTGTGGTCAAATTAAAGAGCACTAATACATCAACTGCTAGCAACGACCTATCCAAGAGCAGTAGCACATCTACTGATATCAGTGACAGATTAAAGACTGGGACTATTTTCTCTGAATTTTATAATTCAGTCGGGCGCTAGGTTTCCTTTTCTAAGTTATAAATATTATTTTTATTTGCGAGGTCAAAAATTAAGTTATAATTATTTTTTTTAATTGACATGATATTAATGAAAATAATTCAATACATTATTGCAAAAATTGCCAAAGAGTATTCATGCTTCGAAATATAACCGTATTCTACCATCAAATCTCCGATCCAATTGCATAGGTTGAGGGCTTTGTGGAGCCTGGTGTTGAGGTGGAGAAAAAAACGTGGTTGATCACTGGCATCGGGTGAGTTAAGTAGGAAAAGAAATATAGCCATCAACGTCAAATCCATGCTCTGTGCGCCCGAATGTAGAGTTAATCTAATTAATTACTAAGAACACAATTAACCTAATAAAAAAGTTAATCGAAATATACCAACAGTATGGACTGCTACCAAAAATAACTAATTAAAATAGTACAAAATAATCGACCCTTATTGAAGACATCCCCACTCATGGTGATCTTTCGTGCTACTCTCACCGGTTACGCCATTAAAGGAAAGTGAAGTTGTAGATAACGCAAGCAAGTATTTGGACAAGTTTTACAGATTGTAACTGGGTCAGCAAATATCGGATTGCTGCATGCCATCTGCTTTATTTTAGTCTGCGAGGCTGAGGAGTCCTGGAACCACAAAAAAATGAAAATAAATACCAAGTGACAAACATCTAGTTCAGCTCCTAACATGGCAAAGAAATATAGCAATCAACATCAAATCCATGCTCTCTGTGTGTCTTCATGAAAAGTTTTAACTTGAAGAATCAATGTTAATAACCCAGAAATCAACGGAACCATACAGAAAATCAACACGCACAATCATGCCACTAACACACTACGGAAACCAATCATAATGAGCGGAGGCGGATGGAGAGCTTAGCCATGCCCCAACCCATAAGCAAATTGGCATGTATAAATTGGAAAACTTAGCCTAAATTCTTGATAAAAATCAAAAAGAATAAAAAATTAGCCCAGTTCAAAAATTAATTTTAGCCCAACTAATTTCATTCCAAACCCAAGCCCAATGTTCAATTATTTTTCAATTATTCAAATTTAGTTTAAAACTGTACAACAATTACATATTTATTTTAGGGTACTTAGCACACAACGTTCTCACCTTTCATTGTTATTGTGGATAACGTCCATACCTTTCATTTTTTGGCATTTTCACATTTCATTGCGCAAAATGTCATTTTTACCTTTACCTATTTTTTCAATTAAAATTTATGAAATGACCAATATACCCTTCTCTTTAAATAAAACAAAAAAGTAAAAAGAAAAAAATTAATTGCAATCACAGTCTCAATTTTTTCAAAAAGGTCCAAATAAGTCACAAATAAATTATTAAAAGGATAATTAGCACAAAATGTCAATATCTTTCACTATTATTGCCAAACACGTCCATATCTTTTATTTTTTGGGCATTTTCACAGTTAATTACACATTTAATTAACCATCATTTCTGTCCATTTTCAACCAATTTCTCAATAAAAGTTGTGAAATGACGAATATACCCTCCTATTTAAATAAAAAAAATAAAAAAAATAAAGAAAATTATTTTTTAATTTCTAATTTTTTAATAATTCATTTGGGGTTTCTTTGTGAAATGACGAATATATCCTCCCATTTAAATAAAAGCTAAAGAATTAATTGCAGCCATAGTCTCAATTTTTTTTTAAAAGTACAAACAAGTCTACAATAAATTATTTAAAAAAATAATTTTTTTTGAAAAAAGTGCAAACGAATCCCGGTTAAATTTATTTAAAAATTAAAAAAAATAAAAAAGTGCAACGAGTCCCAAATAAATTATTAAAGAATTAGAAATTAAGAATATATTTTTATTTATTTAAATAGGAGGGTATACTCGTCACTTCTCAGTTTTTTATTGAGAAATTGGATGAAAATGGATATAAATAATGGTTTGTGAAATTAAATATGTAATTAAGGGTAAAAATGCAAAAAAAAAAAGGTTGAGATTTTTTTGCAATAATAGAGAAAGGTGGGGACGTTATGTACTAATTACCCTTTTGATAATTTATTTGGACCTTTTTTTAAAAATTGGGACTGTGATTGTAATTATGAATATTATGTGCTAATTACCCTTTTAATAATTTATTTGTAACTTATTTGGACTTTTTTTAAAAAAATTGGGACTGTAATTGCAATTAGTTTTTTCTTTTTCTTTTTGTTTTATTTAAAGAGATTGGTATATTGGTCATTTCTTAATTTTTAATTGAGAAAATAGATGAAAATGACATTTTGAACAATGAAATGTGAAAATAATGGTGAAAATGCCAAAAAATGAAAGGTAGAGACGTTATTCACAATAACAATGAAATGTGAGGACGTTATGTGCTAGTTACCCTTTATTTTATTCATATTCATGATACATAAATAACTCATTATCAAATTACATACTTTATTTCATACACACATATAGCTAAATTTAAAGAGTTCACTTTTAATCAAATTAGTTTATTATATAACAAATAACTTTTATTGATTAAAGATAAATGACTTATTTAAACTGTATGAAATGCCACATGTTTGATTAAACTTAAAAGTAATTAAATTTTTTCTAATGTATTTTTCATATATTACTTATTTATATTTGTGAGTTAAAAATTTATTTACTTCGACCACGAAATGAATGTTATTATCAAAATAAGTAATATGCTATATATTTTATTAGTTAAAAAAATATATTTGTTAGAATTTTGTTATGAGTGTCCAAAAATATATT
>CAIGRP010024820.1:0-10039 GCA_903798385.1 Fraxinus cuspidata | reverse complement strand
ATCAAAACACCAACCGAAACATTAATATCACAAAACATCAAAACTCAAACAGCTTGTGCATTATGATATGGAATGCAATGCAATGTCAATGTCAATGTCAATTCTCCCCCTTCGTGCAAACTCTTAACATGTTTATGCAGTATGCAAAATGTATCTATGTCTCTCCCCCAACAACCCCTAGACATAAAATGCAAATGTCAATGCATTCAATTTCAATTTCAATTTCAATTTCAAGCTTTCACCCCCTGTGTATTTTCGCTCTGCCTTTGTAAATACTCTCTCTCCCTTTTTGTAATAAAGAAGGGACTTATAATTAAAAACATCACAAAAATACTTTACTCTCCCCTTTATTTTTTAACATTAACATATAATAACTCAAAAATACAATTGTTAGCATGCACAAATATAAGCAATATACAGTAAACATTCCCACATACTTAGTTCAAATTAACATGAAATAAATTGTATAAGTGACCCATATGACTAATCCTTTATAAATAGGGCTCCAAGCCTTAATTTTATGAGAAATGACATGCTAAACATCACTGTCGATAAGCGTATTCCTCTACTTATGAAAGTCAAACCATTTAAAAGACATTATAACCTATAAAGAGAAACTCATTTTATATGGAAATTTTATTTTCTCCCATGACTTTGAGCATAATTTATTTTCACGTCTTTTAATATTTTAAACTCATTATTATTTTTCACATCTTAAGTCCATGCTCTTCTCCATTAAACGACTAAAATGACCCCTATAGCGAGCTTCAGGCCGATTAATTCAAGTCTGTTGACCATAGACACCAGGTTATGAGAAACTCCGCAAACTTAATTGTTCGAGTCAAATAGACTCCGAAGAAGAACATAAGATATTAAGCTTTTTATTACCGTGGATAAACTTAAGTTTATGTTTAAATAAGATCAATTCATGTTCAAACTAACCTTACTAATAAGTGATTTGACATCCCAAATCTCACAGGCGGTCAACAATGGAAATTATTTTACAACTCATCGATTAAACTCATGCTTGATCACAATAAAAAAATTCAAGAATATTATATATTATACCGTAAAAAACAATTTCCCGCCCATTTTTTTTTTCAATTTTCAATTTTTTTTAAATTTTAAAACATGAATGCACCAAACACAAAAAACAAATGTTAAATACAAAAAAAATAAAAATATAAAATATGCATAAGTTTTCTACCTAGAAATAAATAAACAAATATGATACATGCATAAATTAATGTCGCACAATGATAAAACATGAGCATGCACCAAAAATACCTAATCAGTTAGGAATGTAAAATGCTCTTACCTTTAAGAGTACCGTGATCTATTTCAAAAAATTTCAGATTACTTTTCTTCACCCAAACTTGCCTAGTGATATGAATATTTTCAGTTATTTGTGTCATTAACTTGGTCAATTTACTCACCTGATTAGTAAGGAAGTCAATCTGACCAAAATAATTCTTTTTTCTCTTTAAGTTTCTGTTTCTATTTCTATTCAGGAAACGATGACATCTCAGCCTTATGTGTCCTAACTCACCGTAGTGAAAACATGTAGGGATAAAACTAGGACCAAAGGTATGTGATCACTAATATCTATTCCTAGATTGGCGGGTCCTGTGCTGTCTAGTAGGCTTCTGTCCTAAATATCCCTTATTAATAGATTCAAGGTTAGATACATATTTAAACTGGTTAGTACCAGGGACAAATGTGGTCTTGGACGTATTAGCAACAATATGATCATTTTTATTGTAACCTAGAGCTCCCTTATTACTAACAGACTTGCCCATTCCCAGAATATTATCTAGCTTCTTAGAACCACTAGAAAAAGGCAAGAAGTTGAGACTTGGAATACTCTAGATCGCTCATAAGATTTTTAACTTGGATTTCTAAGGTTTCCTTTTCAACTGTCAGCTCATTAGCTCTCCTAAAGGTCTTCTCAAGCTCATTAGCGAGATTCATAACCTAAGTATCTAAAGATTCATTCATGGATTTCAACTCACTAAAGGTTGAGATAGATTCTTGAATGTACGCTAAAGTTTCTCGTTTTCCGACTCAAGTTTCGTAACTCTCTTACTTAAGGTTTTATTTTTTGTTAGAATCTTAATGCTCTCCTAATAGATTCTATCATAAGCCTCATGAATATCTCCATCACTATCAAAATTAACCTCACTATCATAATCTTCTTCTGAATTCTCGTCACTACTTACTTTCTCATCCTTCTCACTCTCCTTATCAAATTCATTCCTAATTCTAGCTGTAAAGGCAATATATTTTCAACTTTCCTCACGAGTATAATTCTCGCTCTGATTGTCCAAGTTAGACTCGTCATCAGTGAGAGTAGCGCCTTATCCAAATTTATCCTACTGCTAGGGCATTCACTCTTAACGTGGCCAAAACCTCTACAATTATGACACCTCACAGTTTTAAAACTCTTCCTAGATCCACTAGGATCACTTCTATGCTTCTCTTGAGGTTTTTTGTTTATTCCTAAACATTTTTCAATTTTTTTTAGCAAGGTAAGCTAACTCCTCTTCATGAGGAGAATCTGAATAGGTAGAGTCACAGTCTTCATCTCTAATGATGTTCAAGGCAATTGACTTCTCAATCTTAGTTTTACCTAATGTAAGTTTATAAGTCTTGAGGGATTTAAGCAACTCTTCAATCTTAGTGGAATCTAAGACTTTATGTTTAAACATTTCTGGTAGGGATCTAAGAATTTTTCTGACTATCTTAGGCTCTGGGATTCTCTCACATAGATTGAAGCTAGAATCTACTATGTCATTTAAACTCGCATAAAAATCATCAAAAGTTTCATCTTCCTTCATCCGAATTTCTTCAAACCTAGTGGTTAACATCTGCAATTTAAAGTTCTTAACTGCCCGAGTTCCCTCATGTGTGGCTTGTAGGATATCTCAAACCTCTTTGGCTACTTTACACATTGACACTCGTCTAAATTCCTCTAGGGATACTGCCATATAATAGAGCATGTAAGGCTTTATTTTTCCAATTACATTCATCCAAATTAGTTTTAGACCAATTAGCGATGGGAGTAGAGGTGACTACGTTGTCTACAGTTGTACTAGGGGTACTCCAACCATTCACCACACTCAATCAAATCCGTTCATCCATAGATTTTAAGAACATTCTCATCCTAACTTTCCAATAGGCATAGTTATGCCATCATAGTATAGCGGGACGGATTATGAACTGTATAGCGGGACGGATTATGAACTACTCATCTAGACAAATTAAGGTCAAGAATCGAAACTAAGCTTTGATACCACTTGAAAATTATCTGGATTAGCGATTAGTTTGACATTATGTGCGGAATTATTATATTAAAAGCAACAAGTCACTTTTTAATAATTTCTAAATGATTAAGCACAGACATCCAATTTCCTTACGTTTGAACACCACAGTTTGTAATATGGAAAGTAATAAAGAACACCAATAATTGTTGATGGAGAAACCCAATGTGGGGAAAACTCCAAGATCAAGCCAGTTACCTCCACTATAGACAATATGGATTACAGTCTGTTTTCAGCCTAGAAAAATTCCACTAGTTCCCGCTGTTGTAATTCTTGTAATCTTCAAGATCTGTTGTACCCACCATCTTCTCGATCTTCTATAGTTAGATGATGTCCAATCAACTCTACTAAACTTCCTGATCTACTTCCTATAGCTTCCAAGATTTGATGTTTCCCTCCAGCTTCCCAATCTTCTTCAATTGTCTCTTCCAAGTGAAATTCCAAGAATCTCTAATTCTTGTGTTTTTCCTGTGCTTACAGTCCACCTTTCCCAATGCCCAACCGAGAGAGTACCTTTCTCAGGAAGTCATGTATTTTGGATTCATGAACCTTGATGTTTTCCTAAAACTTAGTATTAGCTCCCTCGATCTCGACTCACCAAGGATCCCACCACAAAAAGTATGTACAACCTTGCAGATCCATTCCGCGTGGACGGGTAAAAAAATCATCTGACTGGGTTCAAATTAGTCCACGACGTCTTCATCTGAGTATGGGTTCCGCAACTACAAACTAGCATTTCCATTTCTTCTTCTACCTTCACTTCACTATGCTGAAGAAGAGTGAGAAACAGGCAATTTGGGGTAGTAATATACTACATTTGGAGGAAAATAAATAGTAACTTATTTGGAGGTTAGTGGATACAGTGTATGGACAAATTTACTCTCTCATATTTTGGTAAAAAGTGATCGATCTTTTTTTGGGTGGTCAACTGACGGAGATTTGGATGGAAACCCTCTAAAATGGCCACCTCTGAAACATTTAGAAAGGTTAGGGTGACGGCTGCAACAAATTAAATGTTTGGAAAAAATCTGCTAGTGTTTGAAAGGTATGGGACTTCTGTTGCGATTATCCCAAATTTCAGATGTGTCCACTAATATTACTTTTGGTAACAAATTTCCACACCTCACCAGAATGAAAATATTTACTTTTCCTTTTACCCTTTTGAAATGATACTTTATTATATTTAAATTACATTTATCAGTTTTATTATTTATTAAGGTACAGTTTTTCTTACTTTTGATTTGGATGGATTACTTTAATATAAAAAACATTAGTATAAATATTTTAATAAAATTTTAAAAAATTACAAAATGTGATGATTTGTTGTTCAAATATGATTGACAAATAACTAACACGTCAACCTAAATAAATATTATAAATTAATTTAATAAAGCTCATTTAAAATTCATTAAATATTTTATATTACTAAATTTAATATAAGTTCTCTAATTTTTTATAATCTTGATATTTTTAATATATTGTTATTAAAAAATTAAAGTCGTAATATCATAACAATAAATATGTAAAACAATTGGCATGAAAAGTTAATAGCTTAGATTTCTTTTAGTTTACTTTATAGTAAATACTTTAGATCAATTTTAATTTGTTCGATTTTTAATAAGAAATTAAAAGTTGAGAAAATATGATTAAAATGAAATCACTAATAAACTTTTTAAAATTAAAACAATTCATTTTTATCTAAATACAATTAAGAAAAAATAATTAAAAAATAAATATGGTCATATATAGAGCATAAGAAGGTCAAAATGAGAAATTTACACTAACAATGGGAATAATGTTATCTATCATTATGATGATGGAATATCGATAATGTGACAGTTTAGGTACAATTCAATTTTTATGAGAGAGAAAATATAATGAATAATGAGATGTCACATTATTAATATTCTATCATTATAATGATAAATAGTATTACTGTTTTGCAAATTTTAAAAAGAAAATGAGTGTATCTTTTATTGTCATCAACTTCAGAGATATTTGTAATTTACTCAATTTTTTAACATGAGAATATTACTTCTCAATTCTTAAGGAATTTATTGTAAGGGTAGTTAAAGAGCAAAAAATCTTATATCTCTTTGAACATAAAATTATAAAATATGAGCTTTTGGCATGCTATTAGTGTACAAAAAGTTACACGAACAATTAATTCCGTTTAAAATTCAAGTAATCAATCAAGTTTCAAGATTTGTATTCTCAAACAAGTCACCTCTTATGGCTTCTATGAACACTTTCAAGGAATTAAAATCACAGTTAAATACGAAAATAATAATGAATATAAAAAAAACTCGAGTTGATTTTGTTAACAAAGTTGACTTTCTAGAAAACTCTGTGACTCAATCTTGAAGGAACAAAAAGAACGCATAATTAAAAGAATAATTGGGTTCAAAGATGGCTATATAATTGAATGAAATTGTTGGCCACCTCCATAATATTCATTATATAATCTAGAATTTATTCCCATAACTTTGCAAGATTTGACATTTAGAGCTCAGGATGTGCCTACACTAAAAGAGATGGTGAGAGACTAGTTTCAAATCTCGTTATAATACATTTGATATGCTGAGTTACAAATTTAATGAACATTCGACTTAGAAACTTACAAAATATTAGAGATATCAGAAAAATCAATGACCAAATCGAG
Organism: Fraxinus cuspidata; assembly: GCA_903798385.1. Classification (NCBI taxonomy): domain Eukaryota; kingdom Viridiplantae; phylum Streptophyta; class Magnoliopsida; order Lamiales; family Oleaceae; genus Fraxinus; species Fraxinus cuspidata. Next base: position 4,057 of record CAIGRP010024820.1, on the reverse strand, counting down.
ATATTAGAGACTTACAAAATATTAAATGCAAAAGAAAATAAAAATAATGCAATGAATTTACATGATTTGAGTATTATCTATGAACTAGACGAGATAATTTTAAGCTCTTTTCAATTTGGGTGCTTTTCCATGCTCTAAAACAACCTATTTTCAACATTCATTTCCCCCCGTTTCATATGTAAAAGGCCTAAGGAAATTTATAGTATAAAGTACGCAAAGACGTCTTATCTTATGTCTCAATGTATTTGCTTCTATGACTATACGGAAGATCATAAATATATGATAGTTGCTTAGCGATCACAACAAATAATCATAGATATTTCAATATTTTGGATGTTGATATGTCTAAATCAAACTTTTTGTACAATTGATATAAATTCATGTTTCTACTCGAATTAATGTCACGCTTCTCTTTTTTGCTCCTCTAAGAGATGACACCATTATTTAACAAGGCTAACAATCCCAAAGTTAATTTTTGCTCGATTAGGTTTATCTGCTAGTCAATTTCTATATATTATTGAGCACTAACCATTCCCTTACAAGAAATGAAATAAATGGAAGTATGCTTTAAAAATACTATATCCTTTTCAAAGTTTTCTAGCGCCTTTTTTCCAAATTATTTTGATACATGCTACCGACGCCAATGACATAAAAAAATTGGTTCTAAATTTATTTTAGTTCTTTCAAAAACAAGTCCGATAAGTGAATATTGTATACTTATTTGGAACCTTTATTCTTGCTTATTTATGATTAACTGAGCAGATATCCACCTAATTTAGACGTAAATATGTTAATTCTAGGTAAATCCCTGATCTTGATGCAATTAACGTTAAAAAATATTTTCGGAGTTAAATTAAACTTGATTAGCAAGTAATGATTAATCAGATTGCAATTGATCAATTTGAAACGTTAATTGAGCAATGGGAAGTGATTCACACGTTTCATGAGCTAAGTTCATTATTTGGAAAGCTTGACGACTACGAATGATCAAGGAATGTGAATGACTAAATTATGAAGATTTAAAGATAAGGACAAAAAGGGCAAAGAAGAAAGGACTCAAGCCAAACGAAAGATAAATCGGGAACCAAAACGTAAGAGGGGAAAATATATAAGATCACAAGCTTTTAGCGTTGTGATCCCTATGCTGACCAAAGCAGAAGCAGAAGGCAATTTCACATGCCTGTTCTATCTCATGCATTTTGCCCTTGTATCAAACAGTTGTTTTCTTGCCAGAAGATTTTCTTTCTTTCTTTTGATCAACATCTTCTTGGAAACCAATTATCGTAAAATTGAAGATAAAACTTCTATATTCCTTGGAAAGCTTCGACGCAACTTTTGTTGCAAAACCCCAAATCCAATCTTTTCATACACATGCTTGAAGTTGAAAAAGGAAGGATTAAGAAGAGAAGTCAAGAAAATTTGAAAGAATTCAAGATTCAAGAATATTCTTTTATCTTTCTTCTCAATCTTTATTCCAGGTGACATGTTGTATCTATTTAGCTCTCGTTTGGCCACCATTAAAATTATGATACATTTTTGTCTCTTTTCTTTTCAACAACACATTCTTCAATAAAATAATATTTTACGTAAATCGAAAAAAATCTTTTTTTTTTTCAACCATTCATTCTCCAAAAAAATATTATTTCAAAAATTATAATACCAAATAATGGGAGCCAAACGAGGCCTTAATTGGTTTTATTGTATTAATATGATGTTTATTTAGTTGTATAGTTGTTAGGATAACGTTGAACCCCATGTTTTGATATCTTTATATTAAATTTTATATTTTGACACTTACATTTGTTTAGTTTGAATGCTTGTTATGATCTTAACGGGTTCAATGAATTGATCACTAACTAAATTGAAATGTGATTCCTATTATTGTTCGGGAGAACGAATAGGTAAGATAGCATGTTATAACAATCATTGTAAGATCCTATAAATGTTAAAAGATAATAGTCTATGCTTTGCATGATCCAAAAGGTGTTCTTGTGATTTAGTGCACTTTACGTGTTCGCATTTGGAATATAAATACTATCGGATCATATGTGAAGATGGATCTATTTCTATTTGGGAGAGGCTATCAGAAAAATTAGGGACATTGATATTCAAGTCAAATAAATATTGTTAACTTGTCAAATTGATATTATGAAGGAAAATGTAGAGGTTTACGAGTTCCAATTGTTATAGTTAGTCATAGGTTTAGGTTGTTAATATAAAATCATCCAACTAATCTTAATTGTTTATTATATTCTATTAGAGTTAGGATAATTGAAAACTAGACTAGTGTTGTTGATTTCATATCCCGCAAGTGTACTGATTGTAACAAATAATAAAGTGAACATATGAGTTTGGATATCATTTCCAGGAGGATTACTATCTAACCGTTGATTCAATTATTCCTAACTTCAATTCGGTTTAGAACAAATAAATATTCGCTCAATTAATATATAATTAAATAAGAATGGAAAGACCGAATAAACTCATAAAATGCACTTATCAAATATCCTAAACTTAAACTTTTATTCATTTTGAGCAAAACTATATACTAAAAGCATAAGCAAACAAATAAAATATAAATGCATTGGATAACTTTGTCGAACTCTCATAAAGTGTTGAAATATTTCGATGATTCATAAAAGTTCATAAGTAATGCAACTAAAACTAATTCTTTACTTACTCCATGATTGATCAATGTGTGTGTGTGAATAGTGAATCAAATCATCATAAATTTCTAAATTGCTAATTCTAGATCTTTCATAGTCAAATATTTTCCTTACTCTCTCGTTAGGATGAACACTCCCAAACTTATTTTTCAATCACATACCCGAAGTGTATATTCGAAAGTTGATTTTACAATACTCGTTCATATTCCTCTCAAGTTTGGTTGAGTTTTATCAATGAAAGTCACTATACGTGATGATTCTCCTTAAATTTGAATGTCTCAACTTCTTGACTTCAACTAGGATAATCACCCTCACCAAAAGTCTAAATTCAAAAATAAGTATCCAAAACTTAGCCGAACATAACAGTGCTTATAATTGTTTTGCCATGCTTTAACACACTTTGGTGTGTTTTTCTCTGATTTTGTTTTTTATTGTGTCCCTTCTTCTTTGGGATCTTTTCCTTGATTTTTTAAGTAAGTTTTTACTCTACATTCCAGGCAGCCTTCTTTTCGGTAAATCGTCAGCTAAACATTGGTAATTAATAGGGCTAGATTACTCAAGACTAGCTTCACACAATAATGTAGGTAACATTTTTCTACATTCCACGACTAGTGCAATGTCTTTTATGTTTTTGGCTAATTAATTGAAATCAAACTCCTAGCTACTTGTTAGCCAAAAAATTCCACAAACATTAAAAATGCATAGAATCAAGACATATCTAAATAGTTTCCAACAACGGATCAACCACCTCAAACTTATAATTTCAATAGGTTGAGTGTTTAAGCTACATATTGCGATCTTGGTTTATAAAAAGCTAAGTTTATTCAACGTATTCTATCAATCTAACCAATTCAAAAATACATAATAATTATCACGATTATCATGTTCAATATAATACTCAGCGTGTATATGATGTTTCTTGTTTAGTACTTGATCTTTAATCTTCCTTCAACATCTTTCATTGTTTGTTTTGTAAAATATTTCCAGTATGCCTCAAAAGAAACAAGAAAAATAATTATGAATATATCCACATGTGAATTTATGCTAAACTAGTTATGAATAAGAATAGCGGAAAACGCAATAGGGGATGCCACAGTAGGACGCAACATGGGACCGTAATAGAGACACAACATGGAACACAGGGGGATGCATGCCCAGTGCTGCTGCGTTTACGTAAAAAACTTCCTTATTACAATGCAAGTGACAATTTTTTTCACACAACTATTTTGTATATTAAACCAAGAATGTGTAGCACGAATTTGATGCGAAAATATCAACTTTTGATTCCTTGAAGAATTTCATCGAACACGTTGTGCTCAAAGAAACTATGCTTTAATTTATATGAAATGCAAAGTGTTCCGCGTGGAGAATTGGGTCTAGCTAACAATTAG
>CAIGRP010024815.1:0-12146 GCA_903798385.1 Fraxinus cuspidata | reverse complement strand
ATGAAGATATATATATATATATACACGCATTATTAGTTAATGTTTCTAAAGAAAGGTTATTTGCTGGTCATGAACCATCCAATATTTCTTTCTAGCTTGAGATTATGATTGTGTTATGTGTTCCAATCAAATTATTGCTACTGTTTAACATAGATGACTCTCTGCCACTCGTTTTAACAATTAAAACCACCCCTTTGAGGATGGGTCAACCAACAACAAAACTGCCATTTAGGATTCAAAAACCAACCTTCCCCCTTGAATGCACAAAGAAACATCAAAAAGTTCTTTTGCCTCTATTCTACTTACTCATCAATTGTGCAGTCAAACCCTCCACTAATTCATAAAGATCACACAATTTGCACTTCCCATGTTGGTGGAATAAATCTCATAATTTGTTTCACGACATTTGCACTCGTCGAAGGTTAGGTCCACCAACCTCTAAATTGTTTTCTGCTATTATTTTCATTATTAATAAAACTAGGAAAGAAGAATACACATAATCTAATCCAAAAAATGTGAAAAAAAAAAAAGAAGAAACAAACAATCAATAAACATTTGCTGACAAATGGTGTACGCGTTATCAAACACCGACACGAGCAACTGGTTAGACACTTCAACGTGATGACTAAGTTTATACGCATTATTTCTTAGTCTCCAAATACGGGAGAAATGCATTAATAAAGCCACAATAATCTAAAACATAGTCTAATCTCCTACTATCCTTGAACCGTTCTTCTGACATCCTCGAAGCTCCAATCTCTTCTCATCCCACTGCTCCTGGCCAGCCTCGGCGTGGCAACCCCGGTGTCAAAAGGCGTGGGTCCCCTGCCATTCGTGGCATTGTTTGTAGGACCGAATTTGGACCCACTTCTTAGTTTCTCATAACTGGAGCTTGGTTCCAAATTCCCTGACCAGCTTCTGTCTACCCTCCCCAAACACAGGCTGAAATTTGGTTTCTCCAAATTGAATCTATTACTATGTTCTTTATTCATGTCTGTTATTTGGCAGTTGAGACTTTTGGTGGAATTGGGTTGAAGCTTCGAAAGTGCTCCAATAGATGGTTGAATAATGGGGATTGTTGAAGCAACTTTTTGTTCCTTAATATTAGCCTCTATTTGTACAAATCCGATGTCGATGGTCGGCCATTAAGTTTGGTAGGTTCTTAATTATATGGATCAAATGAAAACTAGTCAATTAAGGAAATATTTTATTGGTGTAGAAGATAAATTAATATGTATTAATTCTTTCTTGGAAATAAACTGGAAAATTGGTAGTTAAACAGTATAACAAGTTCGAACAACATTGTAAGATCCGAATTTAAGAAAATTAATTGGTATCCAACATGAGAAGAAGAAACGTGCTATAATATTAGAATTAAGGAATGTGCTTAAAATTGTTACTCCCAATAACATCCGTAGGTACCAATAGAGAAATCATACAGTGAACAAATGGATAAGTCCGTCTTCAAATTTTTAGGAGGCTTTATTCAACAGCTGTAATGTATTTGACACTTTTAACCACTTAATTAATTTTTTTACAAATAAAAAAGTTGCTTAAAAGTATAACAAACCAATTAATTATAATTAATTCATTGATAAACAATTTTTATTCTTGTGTATGTGAAGTCTAGATTCCCATTTCCCAAGATTAGATGGTGTGTCCAATTATTCGTAAACAAATAATCTTGCTTATAAATAAAATAGAGGGCCAGACACATTTGAATTTTTTTAGAAACGACCTAGACACATGCGGTCAAGTTACTCTGGCTTAATACAAATTGCTTGGAATGATAGGTCAATCTACATTGTAACTCGAACGTGGACAATCAAAAGTCAAGTTTACACCTCTTCTTAAGAATGTATCACATTGGACAACATTAAAATAAAAAATAAGTAAACATCTTGTACACCGAAGTTGAATAGTGTCTGATATTGTCATAATTATTATAGTTGGAGGATTAGAATCCCAAGAAGAATATTCGCTGATATAAGATTGGAGTCCTTGGGTTTGGAGTTGTCCTCGAGATACCTCGAGGGCTTGCATAATAATTTTTATGATGTTTGGGAATGACCATCCTCGAGGGTAAGTGTTCGTGAAATTCCGCAAGTGTACAGATCGTGACAAGTAATAAAGTGGATTTATCAAGTCCCGATATCGTCTCACTGAGACTATTATCTACTGTAAATTTTTAAACTATATAACTTCAATTTAAATTAAAATTGGAACTAATGATCAAATCAAGTTTTGTTTTCTAGACGAAATTCTTATAAATAAAATAACAAACTGTTAAATCAAATAGCAAACGTAAATTAAAGCTGGAGTAAAGATTATGTGATTGGATAGTTAGGATTTCCGATTTCACTTAAATTATGTATTATACATTTAATTCCAATTTATTCAGTCATCTTTTATACGTGACAACGATCAAATTAACATATTGTATTTAGTGATCTTTCTCAAGCAACACTAATTATATTCATTTGCTCGGATTTATTATATCTGTATATAAAGTCACACACATATGAAAGCATTTATCTATAGGAATTCAACATAATCGCATAGCCTATAATTATCTCTCGATCTCTTATAATGTCTATGTTAATAATTGCACGAGCTAGAATTATACATCACCTCTTGGTCTCAATATTATCCATAAATCAATTGAAAATCTTAAAATTAAACATATAATAAAACTTTAAGCTACATCATCAATCCTAACAATAAAAATATTTAGTCACTCATAATATTGAATTTAAACATGCAAAAGTGGAAAGATATCACCAAAAATTGACGAAACGTGAAATTATATTTATCAATTGAAGCTGCCACTTTGCTACCGGCTTATGCGTGTGTATATATATATTGAATTCAACCTTTCTTTATTCCTAGAAATTGCCTTTGTTTTGCCAAACTTCCAGCCGTAATTGTTGACTCTTTCTCCTATGTGTTGTGTGAAGAATTAATAACTTTTGCAGTCCTTTTCCTTTGTTTCGCGCTCCTTCAGATGAAGCTCACGCTCAACTTGGAGGTCAACAATCCTCTTGTCCCTCAGTTGCACGGACTCCACGAGCTCGATCATTTTATGGGACTGATCCATCCCTTGCAGTGAAAGACCCCGTGCAACATTGCGGGTCTAAATTAGAAAGAAAATGTCTAATACTAACGTCGAGATAAACACTTAAAAAATTATTTCAAATAAATTCAAGAGTTACCTTTAGAGTAAAAAGCTTGAGAGCCTTCATGCCCTCGTCGTCCCTGTACTTGGTGACTATGCTTCGGACGAGGTGGCATCACTCGCAGTCTTCGATGACCGAGGCCGCTATTGGAATGGAATCATCCTCGAGGTCGACAACTTTCGGAGTTCTTCGAAGAGGCAAAACTAGAGGTGACGAGGAAGGCTGGCAGGTAGTTAAGGACTCAGAATCCGTGGTCGAGACTGTGATGTCTTCAAGACCCTAGTTCTTTTCTTGCCTTTCGTCGGGGCAGGGACAGGGGCATTGGGCGCCTTGGCCTTGGTGTTTACAAATTTACGGAGGGCAGAGGGATTAAAAGACATTTCTGCAAAACCAAACAAGTTATTAGACCGACCATAGCGTTGGGAAAGGGAATGAAAAATCATTAGAAAAAAGAACCCTACCATCAACGCCTCTCACATCCGCGAAGTCTAATACTTTGTCCTCGAGAAAAATTTTCATGTTCGGCACCAAGGGATCAAGCTCCTCGAGCATCTTCTTATCTCGTTCTAATGACTCAAAATAAGCCTAACCCTTACAAAACCTAGCAGTGTCCGGGACACCCCACCTAGGCCAGAGGGAAAGGTCTGGGTCTTGGGCTTCTACATATAACCACTTATCCTTCCACCCCTTTAACTAGCTAGGTGGGGTTAGGATCCTAAACCCACCTCGAGTCGAAATGTAAGCAAAACAATTGAACTGTGAGAGTTGTTTGAGCCCGAGCACCGTTCGACATAGGTCAAGGTATGGTGTGATGCCTAGGTACCTACAGGCTATGAAGAAACATATGAGCATCCTCCAGGCATTGGGCACTGATTGCCTCGGGCATATGGAGTGCTCGAACAACAAGCCTACAAAGAATGGGTGCAAGGGCCACCTAAACCCGACTTTAAGGGTGTCTCTAAAAATTACAAACTCTCATTCCCGAGCTTGTACCATCCTATCCTCGGGATTGGGGGACCTAATAACGCAATTGGGCATCAGCTCGAACTCTCTAGCAGCTGCCATTGCTAGGTGTTCCTTAAATTTACAAGACTCTTCGGGAAACTTAAACTCAACATTATTTTGATTCCTAGGCCGAGCATCAAGAGGCACTGCCATTGGAATGATCGAGGTCCCAACTTGCTACTAATCGAGCTACAGGGCCCCAGTCAACCTCACTACTCGACATCACTCTCAATGAAAATTAATGAAATAACTTAGACTTTCAAAACTTACCTTAAAATTACCCAAAGCACAAAAGTATTCCTAAAGATTTTGCATGAGCTTGACCTTGCAGAGAAAAATTTACAGCGAGTGAAAAGTGAAAAAAAATGATAGGAAAATGGGTATTTATAGGCATGGAAATGGGAGGCCAAAGTTCGCCATCTGAACAGTTGGATCTTACCACGTATCGCCCATCCAAGGCTACCCGTTGCCACCTCATTTATCCTCGAACATCCAACGATCACACTGTTTAATATCATTGATATATCTCGACCATTCTAAAACTAAAACAATCCAAAACCCAAGATACAATTCCCGACATGTGTGCATCCCACTCCTAACGCTCGAGCTCTAGGAATGGATGTACGAAGGCCACTGATATGGTCATAATTATTATAGCTCGAGGAGAATATTTGTCGATATAAGACGGGAGTCCTCGGGTTTGAAGTTGTCCTCGAGATACCTCAAGGACTCATATCATACTTTTTACGATGTTTGGTAATGACCATCCTCGGGGTTAAGTCCTCGGAATATTTTGACTCCAACAGATGTGGTACCCTCAAGCACTTTCCTTTAATAAGCTCAAAGACCTTCATGATTAAACACAAATGGATCCTACACTCCCAAGGATTCTATATCTATCCAAACATCTCAATCCAAGACTCTTATATCTAGAAGGACTCTATCTCAATAAATGTTATAATTGTATCATAATTAGACCTGCAATTGTAGTGCAAACCAAACACCCATCTCAGAAAGAACTTTTAAGGACAAGAATATTCAACTAATCCAATCCTATTGAGAGTCTACTACCTACCTATATAAATACAAAGCTTCTATATATTATCAAAGTACGTTTTTACATAATTTTCAGCATCTAGCATTTCGCATAAATTTTCTCTCTAACTTAAGTATCGGAAGGGTGACGAGAATACATCTCGATACCTTTGTTTCAGATACTGGAAGATAATGTTCGAGCTCATTCTCAATGCTCAAACTCAAAAATCAACATATACAATTTTTGGTAGCATCAGTGTCTAATATTGCATCCATGTTTTCATTGACGTCTCTTACCAATATCCTTAACAAGGTAAAATAATAGCCAATTCACTCCATAAATTCTGTAGCAACCAATTACTCTGTGTTCAATTTCATCCATACATTTCTCCCATCAAAATGAGAAATGTTTAAAAATCATTAAAAAAAAATAGTAAAAGAATAATGAGAAAGCAGACAACATTCTTATTTGTTTACGAAAGGAACAATTCCTAAATAGAGTCCTGTGAATAACAAGTGGACGGTCTATATATACATTTTGTAGGACTGTTTATGCATATTATAACGTCTCGGACACCAAGTGGATTCTTCCACTTTGTTTATTTTTCTTATCCGATCAGCATCCGAAGTGTCGTGATTTAAGTGATTCAACATCTCATGATTTGAATGAACGATCTCGACTCATGCACATATATGACCTTCCATTGAAACATTTCTTGAATAACGTCAGTTGAATCACGTTTTAAAAAAATGGCTTTTCCAATGGTCTAGATAAGACACTACACTGAAGATTAAGATACATAAAAAAGACAGGTTCATTGCACAAATATACGACATTGGGACAAGTATTATTCATGCATCTTGTCGAGATTAAAAATTAACCACATGTATCATAAACGAATAAGAATCTATTGATATGATGCAGATCTTACAAGTTGACACTTGACAGTGATTCATGCAAAAAGCCAAGAAACCACAGCCATACCGTGGCAGATTTCATAAATGTGCTCAAGTAGTATTATGCTTTAGATAGGTCATTTATGTAGGGGGCATTTACTCGCATTTTTCTCATTCTGTACAACTAATCAAAAAAATCTCACATTAATCAGATACAAATAGAGATTTCAGTATTTTGGCCTCATAATATCGGAGCATGCTTGAAACGGAACTGAGCTTAAAGCATATGGGCTTGTAGCGTATTCCTGAGCTTAATTCTGATTGATATAGGATGGACTGTACGTCTGCCATAATCTATAGCTTTTGGACAAAATTGTGACAAAACTGAACATGAGTTAGAAATCTCATATTCGTGTCAATGCTTTTCCTTTGATTGCATGGGCGTATAACGCAGAAGCATGCTTGGAATGAAGGTGGGGTGGCCGAAAGTACACTGCTTGGAGTAGATTATCGAACTTTGATCATATAGGGTGGATTGGATCTTTGATGTTAAAATGGTAACAATGCCTTAGATCATTGAGCTAATCAACCACCAAAAATCACAAGCACAGAATTCTGAAAGATTCAATAGATCCTATCTTACAAACAAGAACAGCTTAGCATGTCTAATAACATAAACACGAGCCCAAAAATTTTTATTGGGTTTTACACATATATGTACACAGAAGCTGGATACTAACCACAAAACTAGAGAAGGCAAAAGAAAAATGCAAAGCTGAATTAGCCCAGCCTTTCAAATTTCTACCCTCAAAAGATCTAAAAAATAATAAAACACGAGTTCAAAATCAAATATAGTACAGAGCTAGACACCGTTACATAATTTATTGATTTTCACCAACTTTTGATGTCAATGCAACCCTAAGCTGTTCTTTCGTGTAAAATCGGCTCCCCATATTCACGGTGGCTTGCTGGATCATCAAATCGTTGACCACCGACACACTAGCATGATGAACATCTAGGTCTAGTTCCTTAAAGGCCATCATCAGCCTTGCTGCTGGGTGGTAATTCTTACTAGATTGAACCCGTATCATCGCATCCCAACCAATGATCTTAACTTCTACATCAACATCAACAATCTTGTTACCACCATGGTTTGGCTTTTTGATATCTTGCTCGGATGGAGGAGCTGAACCTCGAGGCTCTTTAGTCACCAACTCCATCTTTACTGACTCTAATTGGCCATTCAATTCCTCCTTAACCGACTCTATATTCTGAAGCTTCGATTTCAACTCATTAATATATGATATTGCATCTCCTAGAAGTGAAGCCTTGTCCATCTTGGACACGTTCGGTACAACAGCTCTAAGTGCATAAAACTTCTGGTTCAACTTCTCCCTCCTTTGCCTCTCCGCCTCCACGTGATTTAAAGGCTCCTCCCTCCCATTTGCAGGCTTCCTACCCCTTTTTCTAGGCCGTTTCTCAGGGTCGACAACTCTACTACTATCCACCTCTTTAACCACGGATGTCTCGAGATCTGAATGATCCAATTCCCCACCACCACCGTTACTCGTCTTCCCAGCACCCGAAGATGACAAAATCACTCCCGAAGTAAACGAAAGCATGCCCTCCTCGTTACTCCCCCTCGAGGTTGGGGACGTCTTCTTATTCTTATTCTTATTGCTAACATTATTGTTTTTATTATTCTGCTCCTGAATCCCAAACAAACTTCCACTCCCACTACACATACTCCTTTTAGTACTCTCCCCAAAATGCAAAATCTCACCTGTCTCCGGCTTACAAGTCACATTCCTAACACTATCCCCATCGAACCCATATTCGGTGAAGTTTAACTCCCTAGCAAAAATCCCCGGCGCCTGCTGCTGCTCCTGCTGCTGCTGCGGATTCTCCGTTAAAGTACTAGTACTAGGATTTTCATTGCCAAACAAACTTTGTTTACTAGCACTACCCGAACCCGAAGGGATTGAACTCCCCAGGCAAATGTTATTATTCAAAGAATCCTTCATTTCCACGCCGGAGGACGAAGGGTCAGTCAACCACAAAGCTGACGGGTCATTCTCCGCCAAGGCTGCCCAAGAACCCGAGCGGGAGCCCGAGCCCGGGGCCGGAGCAGCCGAACCCATTTCCATGCCATTGAAATTAAATAGAACTCTAACCTTGTTCATGAGATCCGAACTCTGGAAAATCATATCGGTCGAACCAAGTTCCACGACGCCGTTTGAAGAAGGTATGCAAACCATGGTCTCAAGCCCAAAGATCTGAGCCTGACGGGCCCGCTCACAGTGAGAAGCAGCCAGCCTATCCGCCCCAGCGATCCAGATAGGACTCGAGCTGTACAATGCCTGGCCTGGAAGCCCGGACCCGTTCGCAAAGGACTGAGCCATGGAGATGAGAAAAAACCACTCCGTATCAGTCACTTCTTCATCAACAGCATCATCAGCCGAAGATTGCGGGTCCGAAATTAACGAATTCAACTCTCTCAGCACTTTCCTTCTGTTCTCTTGCTCCGCCGGTGACGCCGCCGTCTTGCGCTTCCCTTTATTTTCTTCGCCTTTATAGTACCCATCTCCCCAGCCCAAGAGGGACGGACCACCGTAGTCAACCATCGAGGACTGCCAGAAAATCGCGTAAGTCCAGCTCTCATGGGCACCCTCGATCAACGCTGACAGACGCTGCTGTAGCGTCTCTTGATTGAAAATTTGTGAAGCTGACGTCGAGGATTTCGATTGGTCAGCAGGATTAGGAGCATATGTGGCGGGCCAGAAAGAACCCAGATCGGAAGAAGATGAAATAAAGGCCTCCATCATCGACGCGTTATCGTCTGTAGTCGTAATTGTTTTCGCTGCTGTTTTTGTTGTACTGCTACTTGTCCATAGATTCATCTTATTTCGCTACTTGGGAGTCAGTAATAAATCATTAGATAGACTGAACCAACAATTGAATCAAGAAACTGGCAACCCAAAAACAAAGTTTGTATTTGTTGCCAAATCAGATATTAGGTTTTTGGGGGAAAGAGAAGTGGGAAATGGAGTTTGAGAGAGAAGAATTAGGTGGATAGGGGGCGGCTGGCTAGAGGTGGGAGAGAAGGAGAGAGGATTTGTATTTGGTGGATGAATTTGAGTTAGGTTTGGAATTTATTTGGGATGAATTTGAGCTGAATTTAGTTGGGGAATAAAATAAAAGTGGACAGAAATGTGGGTTCTACGAAGGGTCAGCCGATTTAATCGAGCCGTTTTTTCCGTCACTTTCAGCCGGCTTTATATACTAATTACTTATTAATACTCACTCCACTAATGATTTTTAATATTATGTTAGGAGCCCCCAATGTTTTTCAAATATAAATAATCGATTACCAAAGTCACCAAGTTATTCATTAGTTAGGCTAATATAATTATTAATAAACCGTGCCTGGATAACTATCAAAACTAATGATAAAATAAATAATCAATAAACTTATACCTAAGTTACTACTTACTCAGTAAACAAAAAAAAATTTGCATATTATTCACTTATATTAAAATCGTTACACATCCATCGCTAGAATGAAATTTGTTACTTTCACTTGACAAAAATTGCAACATGTTGGACGAAAACAAACGTAACACAGTGACGACGTTAAATTATCGAGTCAACACTTATTAAATTCCCTAAGTTACTAATTGCTCGTTAAAAAAACAAAAAGTTACACATTGTTCACTCACCTATTTAAATTATTACACAAGTATATTCTAAGTGTCATTTACGTTGAGTTTGATTGTTTAATATTTAAATTAAGAAAGAAAGAATTATAGGCTAATGTGCTATCACTTAAATTTTCTTCTTTTATGTTTCTTTAATGGGTTAATAAGTAAGAGGAAATAAAGTGGAAATGAAGGGAATGAAATAAATAAAAACAGATAATCATTAATTCTTCAAGGTTAAACAAGTGATTTAAAAATATTCGAATGAAGACCTACTTCGATTCCCTAAAATGATTAAAAATGGATTAGTTATCATTAGGAAAATATTTTTGTTAGGTGTTTGATATTTTTTCTATTTTTTCATCGAACAATTAATGTTAATACCAAACTGATATTTGGCTTTTTCTATGTTTGTTCCTCCTTAGATCAATCCTCACAAATTAAAATCTCATTATGCTTCTAGCAATTACTATTCAAGGTTCCATTCAAGGTGCTCATAAATTTTGCAAAGATATTTTTCTTGGAGACTTGTATCGCTTCGAATAGGTTCGTATCGATACCTTTCTTCGACTCTCTTTTGGTATAATGTCTAAGCTCAATAAAATAAATAAAGTTACTTTCAAAAATAGCTTTATTTTACTATCTAAATAAATAAATTATTTATTCGTAACTTTGGTGTATTATCGACAAAAAAAAATTTGTTTGAGACAGTATTACAAACGCATCTCGCATTTTTTGACAACAAGGGACCGAGGGAGACATTCACACATGTTTTAAAAATATTACTCACTCTCTATATTTTTCGTTTGGAGTATCATATTAATGTCGAGCCATCTTAAGGCTAATTAGTGATGGATATTTATATTTCCACAACATTTTGTTGAATGCACCACATTTAAAATACGATAAATGTCCCTGGCATTTGTTAATTTTTGCAATAAAAGTATAGATTGTATATGATACTCACAGTTATATAACAGGGTATGTTGGTGATATTTTTGAAACTTGAGAATGTATCTCTAATATTGTCAAAAATGCGGAGGAATATTTTTAATAGGGTAATTAGCACGTAACGTCCACACCTTTCATTATTATTGTGAAAAACAACTCTACCTTTCATTTTTTGGTATTTTCACCATTATTGTCACTTTCATGGCCCAAAATGTCCCTTTCACCTATTTTCTTAATTAAAAATTATGAAATGACTAATATACCACTCTTTGAATAAAACAAAAATAAAAAGAAAAAAATTAATTGCAACACAGTCCTTTTTTTTTTGAAAAAGTGTAAATGAGTTTCAAATAAATCATTAAAATGGTAATTAGTACATAATATCCCTATCTTTCACCGTTATTGAAAAAACGTCCCTATCTTTCTATTTATTTTTTTTTTACATTTTTACCGTTAATTACACATTTAATTATGTAAATCGTTTACCATCATTTCTATCAATTTACATCCAATTTTTCAATAAAGAACTGTGAAATAATGAATATACCCTCATATTTAAATAAAAAAAAGTTATTTTTTTAATTTTAATTCTTTAATAATTTATTTGGGACTCGTTTGCATTTTTTAATTTTTAAATAAATGTAATTGTGACTCGTTTGCACTTTAAAAATAATAATTTTTGGGGATTTATTTGCACTTTTTAAAAAAAAATTGGGACTACGATTACAATTGATTTTTTAGCTTTTTATTTAAATAAGAGGTTATATTCGTCATTTCACAATTTTTTATTAAGAAATTGGATGAAAATAGATAGAAATGATAGTTTACGTAATCAAATATATAATTAATGCCAAAAATGCAAAAAAAANAAAAAAAAATTGGGACTACGATTACAATTGATTTTTTAGCTTTTTATTTAAATAAGAGGTTATATTCGTCATTTCACAATTTTTTATTAAGAAATTGGATGAAAATAGATAGAAATGATAGTTTACGTAATCAAATATATAATTAATGCCAAAAATGCAAAAAAAATGAAAGATATGGAGTGTTTTTTGTAATAACGGTGAAAAAAGATGACATTATGTACTAATTACCCTTCTAACAATTTATTTATTACTTATTTGCGCTTTTAAAAAAAATTTGGGATTATAGTTGCAATTAGTTTTTTTTCATTTTCATATTGTTTTATTTAAAGAGATGGATATATTCGTTATTTTATAATTTTTAATTGAGAAAATATGTGAAAATAACCTTTTGCGCAATGAAAGGTGAAAATAAGAGTGAAAATGCCAAAAAATGAAACGAATGGACATTTTCCACAATAACAATGAAAGGTGGAGACGCTATGTGCTAATTACCCAAAAAAATATATAAGTTCAAC
>CAIGRP010024812.1:0-25510 GCA_903798385.1 Fraxinus cuspidata | reverse complement strand
GGATCAATCTTGGTGCAAAGTTAAAGGATTCTTCCTCACAATTTTCATTTATTCCAAACGCCTGATTTATGTGTTAGTCTAGGGTTTTTCTCTATTTGGTTTTTGTTCATCTTCTCCTTAGTTTGTGAAAAATTAATTTTCATAGTGGTTTTTGGTTCGATCTTTTTTTTTATGAAGTTTTTTTTTTCTTCCAAAAATCCCAGGTTTTGTTTGTTATATATCTAGTGTTTCGAAGAGATTTCAACCCCTAAAATTAAGTTTCAGACTATAAAATCATTTTTCTCAAATTGTTTTCTCAATTTTTCGAAACCCTAGATCAAATGATACGGAACGATTTTCCTTTATGACTGGTGACTCCTTTAATAATGGTATTCTAACTTCCATATGCATCGTTATTGCTTGTGGCAGCCAACTCTCCAAACCACCACACTGATTTGATCCTTTTAACTCAAACTCAACTCGTGACAATATTATTTCCTTGTGTTCTTGCCTTAACTGCGAAACATTGCATCATTTCATACTATATTTCATTCGAATACGTGTGTCCTTGTAATTTAGAGGTGTTTGAAATTGAACCTTGACCTAGAAACTTGATTTCCAATGAATTCTGGTTAATTTGGTCATGGTTTGATCACTTGAAATTTTATATGATTACTTTTGCATCTCCATCCATTTAACTATATATTTGCATACATTGAGTGTCGGGATATCGTGTATTTGTATATCCAGTTTACTATTTTGATTATTGTTGTGAATCTAATATTTGCTCTTAATACTGATTGTTGTAAGTAAACCTGCAATTATTTTGTAATTTCCATTTTTTTTTCAAGTAATCTTGCCATTTTAAAAGGAATAATCAACTTGGTGTTTAGAAATTTTTTAAAATGACTGAACTACTTTTGAAATTTGATGTTTTTAATAGGAAGGGTGATTTCCCTGTATGGTGACAAAAAATGAGGGAGTTCTTGTATAACAAAAAGTTTACAAAGCTATAGCGGGAGAATTGCCTAAAACAATGACACCTGATTAGAAAAATGAAGCTCAAAAACTTGCCTATACTTCTGTAATATTGCATATGTTTGATCAAGTGTTGAGAAAAGTAGGAAAGTTAGATATTGCTAAGGCATTGTGGGATAAGCTATAAGAATTGTACCTAGTTAAGTCTTTACCAAATGAGTTGTTTCTCTTATAAAAGTTCTTTAGTTTTAAGATCGATCACTCTAAGGAGTTAGATGATAATTTTGATGCCTCTAATAAATTGTTATTAGACATAACTAATACTGGTTATAAGGTGTCTATGGAGTACAAGGCTGTTGTACTTCTGAATGCCATCCTCGAGGCATATAATGAAGTTAAAATGCCTTAAAATATGGTAGAGATACTCTTAGTGAAATGGTGCAGTAACATCGTTATTAGTGGAAATTGTAGAAAGATTGCCTCTAGCAACCTATCTTTACAGATAACGGGCTTAAAAAATCCTTTACAATGCAAAAAAGTAGTGGAGAGTCTAAAAGAATTGAAACGTTCGGTCACCCAACCACATGTGTTTGAAGTGTATTTTATGCACTTGTCTAAACCTTTAAATTTGGATATATGTGAGTACTTTTGATGAATTATATCTTAATCACTTGTATATATTGTTTAATAGATGAATAATGATGCTTGGAAGTTAATTTGGAAGAAATAAATGAAATTCGAGTAAAAAATGAAGGTTTCCAAAGTTGGGGGACTAAATTGAAAACATGTAAAAGTTGATTCGGAGCAGGGAATAATGATAGAAGATCACACGGAGACAAATGGATTAAATTAAATGATGAAGGATGACAAGGACGCAATTTGCATAAAGGATCAAAATCAAGGACTATGATAAACAACCCTGAAAGTTATAGGCATACGAGCGCACCAATGATAGGGTTGCGATCGCAACCCCTTAATTTGATGTACACGAAAGCATATCACCTCTACCATGTGATTGCATGGTGGGCTACCATGTGTTCTAGGGGTGAAAATTTAGTTTTCTTTTTTGTAAAAAACCTATGGAAATGAACTATGGCCGTACTTTAACCAATTTTGAGAGAGAAAAAAAGCACACCACATCATATTCTTACATAAAGAATAATTCTAGTAATACAATAGAAGGCAATTAACATCAAGAATTAAAGATTAAAAGCTCGGGATTGAAGATCAGAAACAAGAAATTGATTCTATATTGTTCTTATTGTATTTACATATATTCTGGGTGATGACTTTTCATATTTTCTTTGTGTAATTTCACTAGAAATGTGCTAGGCTAATTATTCTGTGTTGGAAGAAGATGAAACCTATTATGATTATTTTTAGTTCAAAGACTAATTAGTTGTTGTCGATTTTTATATCCCACAAGTATACAGATTGTAACAAGTAATATAGTGGACTAATGAGTCCGGATATAGTTCCCACGAGGACTACTATCTAATAATTTTTTAAATTATTCCCAACTTTAATTTGATAAAAAAAATTAATAATTTTGTGATTGGTGTCTAAATTATTCTTACTAAACTAAATTAATCTAACGTACACAATTTATCGAAATTGGATTCTAAAACTCACATCTCGATTTGTAATAGATTTACAAAATCATTGAATAATTGGCCAAAGAATTCAAAGCATTAAATTCATGAATAGAATCAACACATATACATTTAAAGAACTAGAATCTTGAATAAAATAGAGAAATGGTCACACATAGATTACATTGTTCGCCTTAACTATGAATTTAGGTACTCATAATAATGAAATAAAAACAAAAAGTATAGTTCATAACCAGGTTCTGAAATCTTGATCATGGAAAGAATTGCATCTTGCACCAAGAATCTTCTTCAACCTCAAAAGTCTTCGAATCCTAGCTTTTGTTCTTTTATCTTGATGATTATATGTTTTTTTCTCTCCACCAATTGTGTAGAACTAGAGTTGTATTATGTCTTATTTAAGTCTTGGATGAGTTTGAATTGAATTGGACTTCTACAAAGGTAAATTGTACTTGAAAGCCCTATTTTTAGCAGCGGGTAGCGCCTAGGCGCCATGAATCTGGTCTTTTTCTTGAGAGTGGGTGGCACGCCGAGGCGCTACCCGCTGCTACAACTTGTGCCTTCTTCATTGTTTTTATCATAAATTTCTCTTTCAATATTCGATTAAGACGATTCAAAGTGCATTGGAATGATAACTCAAAGGGCTATAACTTTACTTGAAATAGCTTGTCTCTAATTCGGACTTTCACTAGGTCAAAAATGGGTTTCATTCTTGAAATAAAAATGTGAAACATACTAGTGCGGTTGAAAATTGATTTGTGTCCATATTTTACTCATTTTTTATTTCTAATTGCATCCATTTGACCCCTAGCATTCTCGAATCTTCACCGTGAGTTTTGACACAACTTTTGAGTATTTATACTTTAGTCCTCAAACTTTGGATCTTGTCCCATTTTTCGTCAATTTTCACTCAAATCTACTCTATTTGATCGAGTTTTACCTAATAAATGAAATATACAATAAAGTAGGCTATAGTTTTTCAAAAGAACTATCAAAATTTTATGTTTTTATGTTCAAATAAGTGTATAAAATATACTTGTCAAATACCCCAAATATAACATTTGTTTGTTTCAAACAAAACCATAACCAAATTTAACAAACGCACAAACATATAAATGGTTTTGGTTAGATAACCTACCATTTTGTCTCAAGATTGAAATCACTGTATTAGATCTATAAACAGTTTCAAGGTCACATTACCAAAATCAATATCTAATAGTCCAATGCAAAACTAATGTGTGTATGAGAAGAACTAAGTAAAACACTATAAATTGACGATTTGTTTCGATTTTCGACACTTGATGGTCAAATTTTTACTTTCATCACTCGTAAGATTCACATACTCCCAAACATTTTTTTTTTTTGTTTTTTTACTCATGTCCCAGTGTGTGATCTAGGGCTGAATCTTTATATCAACTTTCCACCCTCTTTATTTTGGATGGATCTCATAAATTGCAAGTTGATACTTCAACAAATAAAGATTCTCCAAATTTTGATTATTTTAACCTTCAAGACTCAACTAGGCTAATAATCGATTGTCAAAGATCTAACTTTCTAAAATAAGTGTTTGGAACTTAATCAAGGCATAATAATATTTTTTTCTTATGTTCATACTTCTCTTCATTAAACTTTCTAAATGACCCTTGTAGCAAGTTTTAGGTAGATGACTCCCAAGTCAGATGAACATAGGGCACCAGGTTTCTAAATACCCTTACAGGCTTAATCAATCGAGTTATAAAGACTACGAAGACACGTTTCACAATGATATAGCTCGCTCTCTCTCTCTCTCTCTCTCTCTTACCATTTTTTGGCATGATTAGTGCAATGTCCCTCATTAAACACTCATTCTAAAAAATCTACCCTCAACTTAATATTTTCACCTAATTTTCATCATATTAGCATTAGACAATTCACGCAGAATTTACACATATGAAATCCCCATTCATATCCATATCTCCCTACAATGGTAAAATCACCCACAAAATAATCTAAATTTGGTTGAAGGATACATATTATAGTAATTGTTGGGTTTAACATCTAAGTTCTACCATTCCAACCTATAAGCATATGAATAAACCCATTACTTTATAATTTTAAACTTAATTCATGTGCGCAAATAGTATCAAATTTTATATTGATAAGAATCAATTAATCTAAATATGTAACATATCACAATTCATAAATTAATATATTATTTCAAATATATTTGTTGGCAAGGCTACCTAACACACACAAGCACACAATAAGCAAGAAAACTTTTTATTTTTTTAAATTTTTTTATATATAATAAAGAAGTAGAAACACACAAACACAGAAGAATAATGAAACTAAAAGCGACATAAGAATAATAAAACTAAAAACTCAATGTTTTTTTCACCAGCAAACTTAAAGTAGATAGTCTCCTTAATGTTTTAAAGTCTAGTATAGTACATATAGGAGTGGGGAAGAAATGAATAAGGTATTTCCCAGATTTTTTGTTTGCTATTTGAGGTGGCTTGTTGGATCAGTTCATTCCTTTCTTTTCTGAGCTACCTCTTGCTTGATATCCATGTACTTTTGAAAATTGAAAGAATATAAATATAAGAGTTAAGAGACACTTTAATAACAATAATGTGGTGTTTATGATAACCAGATTTTTTTTACGTCCCTAGAGCTTTGAAAAATGTGCTACATATCTTACCTACTATTGTTGACTCAAATATATGATTTTCTTTTAATAAGCTTAATATCGATATGATGATCCTCTTATTGAAATAAAAAAACATTCCTAAAACTAATACACCTTAATAGACTATATGCAATGCAAATATAGAAAGTATAATAAATAAAATGGTAAGAAATTGAGTTGCCTCCCAATAAGCAATTGATTTAAAGTCTTTAGCTAGACTGTGCCCAAGTGCTTCCTGGCACTTTGGATATGGGTTTGAAGATCCTGCTTAACTTGCTCAATTTGATTTTCTTCATACTTAACACGTCATCCAAAAAAGAGCTTTATCCTTTAGAATATGGTATGACTTGCCCAATTCAAACTCAACTTAGAATATTTTAATTTCCTCATCGACTTTAATCACAAAATCAATGAAGTTAGAGGTTTGCATTCTAATCCCATCTTTTTTGAATGCCACTAATTGATTTGGCTCCTTCGTGATTAATCTATTTGTTTGTACATGTTCTTCTTCTTTATTTGGTTCCTTGGGTTGAATAATGAAGAGATCCTCCATTGGCATGTTATTTGGCTCATCTAAAATTACTTGATCTTCAATCCGTTCATATTTTTGTATGACGATGTCTCCCGTAACTATTTCACTGTCATCATCTTATTCATATGGATCATCAAATATAACTTTCCTTATGAAAATCCATCTTTATCAAATACAATAGGTTGATTGTATCCCCACTTTTTAAGTTCTTGTCTGAATAGGAATTCTCCAAAGAGCATGCCACCTTCATTTAAGTCTGGATCAATCATTTTGAATTTTTGACCTCTTACTTTTTTGCAGTCCCGTCAATGGAATGAAGAAAATAAGTAGATCAATTGAAAAAAGAAAAAGAAAACAAATTAAATATGAGTAATAAATAATTAAAACCAATATTAAATAAAAATAGTCACCAGCAACGGCACCAAAAACTTGTTATCGATTTTCATTTCCTACAAGTGTATGGATTGTAACAAGTAATATAGTGGACCAATGAGTCCGAATATCGTTCCCACGGGAACTACTATCTAACAATTGGTTAAATTATTCCTAACTTTAATTGATCGAAAAAGATTAATAATTTTGTGATTGGTATCTAAATTATTCTAACTAAACTAAATTAATCTAACATACAGAATTTATCAAATTTGGATTGTAAAAATACGAATGTGGATGCTAGGACTTACAATTTTACCTATGGATCCCCTTTAATTCGTCAATCAAGATTTATTACTACTTTAGTGTTCGGTCGAATTCTTCTAAATTATTCAATTTACCCCTCTCGAGTTCTCATTGAGTCTATTTAACTAATTCAATTCCATATCTCTATATGAATTAACCTTAGTTAAACGAAGTATTTGGTCTAAGAATTCATCTAATGAACGCAATAACTAGTGTAGGCATCTCTACACATTATACTAAATTACCGAATTTTACTATGTGGTCTAAATCTAAAAGATTCGTAATAGATTCACAAAATCATTGAATAATTGGCNCTCATTTGCCACCACTAAGTATAGGCGTCTCTACACATTATACAAAATTACTGAATTTTAATATATAGTCTAAATCTAAAACTAGCATCTCGATTCGTAATAGATTCACAAAATCACTGAATAATTGGCCAAAGAATTCAAAACATTAAATTCATGAATAAAATCAACACATATACATTTAAAGAACTAGAATCTTGAATAAAAGAGATAAATTGTCACGCATAGATTACATTGTTCACCCTAGCTATGAATTTAGGTACTCATAATAATGAAAGAAAAACTATAAGTATAGAGTTCATAACTAGGGTTTGAAATCTTGATCATGGAAAGAATTGTATCTTGCACCAAGAATTTTCATCAACTTCAAAAGTCTGCTCTTTGATCTTGATGATTATGTGCTTTTTTCTCTCCAATTGTGTGGAACTAGAGTTGTATTTATGTTTGCTTTGAGTTTTGGACAAGTTTAAGTTGAATTGGACTTTTAAAAAGAAGAATTGTACTTGAAAACCCTATTTTTATCAGCGGGTAATGCCTAGGAGCCACGAATCTGGACTTTTTCCCAAGAGTGGGTAGTTCACCGAGACGCCATAAATTGTTCCCACTCTGCGCCTTCTTCAGTGTTTTTATCATAACTTTCTCTTTAGATATCTGATTAAGATGATTCAAAGTGCATTGGAAAGATAACTCAAAGGGATATAACTTTACTTAAAGTAGCTTGTTTCCAATTCAAAATTTTACTAAGTCAAAAATGGATTTCAGTCTTGAAATAAAAATGTGGAACATACTCGTGCAATTGAAAATTGATTTGTGTCCATATTTCACTCCCTTTTGACTTCTAACTGCATCCAATTGACCCCTAAAATTCTCGAATCTTTATCTTGAGTTTCAACACCACTTTTGAGTATTTATACTTTAGTCTTCCAAACTTTAGATTTGCCCTTTTTGTTTTGCCAATTTTCACTTTGTTTTTTCTAATCCACTTACTTTCATCGAGTTTCATCTAATGGACGAAATATACAATAAATTGGGCTATAATTGTTTAAAGGAACTATTAAATATCTCTATTTTTAAGTTCAAATAAGTGTATAAAATACACTTATCAGTAGTCTAGTATATTTTTGTTTTCTTGATTAATCTTACATGCCTTATTTCATTACTTCATTGCTTGATCATCAATCAAATAATCAGATGCTTGTTGTATTTTCAGAAGGTTCATAATAGATTTAGAATATTGCAAGGTTAACGTAAGGGGAATAGATATTAGGAATAACATAGATGACATATGCAGTTATATATATAATCGTGTAATTAACTGCATTACTTCATATATGAATTTAGAATATGAATATGATCATGTCGTGTGCTTAGAATAGGTTAACTTACCTTGGGGGAGATCGTTAAATAAAATTAGATTATTTAACTTGGATACTAGAGAAGTTGGAGAAAAGAAAGACATTGATCCGTTTGATATTCGACAAGTGTACGGTATTGCGAACAAGTAATAAAATAATGAATAAAGTATCGTTTCCACAAGGACTATATACTTAACCTAGTATCAATTAAAACTAACTCTAATTGAATAACCAAATTAGTTTGAAGAAATTATACTAGTTTATCTAATTAAACTAAGTACTTAGGTGATCAAATTATGCGCTTTTGTTTAGATGAGAAGGTTACTAAAATCTCGAATCCACTTTAATAAACCGTTTCAATGCAATTAACATGACAATATGTACAAATTCTTATTGATCAACGTTCTTAAGTTAATTAAAATCATCTCTCAATGTCAATCAAATATATCATCTCATGTGACCTTATATCTCTATGAAAGCATACATTAAAAACACTAGAACATCTATAAAAATCATGCAAAGTATAATGGTATATCTCTATCCCCTATCGGACTTTACAATGATTGTTATAAAAAGTATTATCTATCCCATTGTTTCTCTCAATAATCAATAAAATTCACAATAAATCCAATTAGTGACCAAGGAATTAAAAAGTCATTAAATCTAATGACAAACACATATTGAGCGTCAAATTATCGAATGTATATTAAAACATCAAAATAAGGGTTTATTAATGTCTTAGTAATTAAAACCCTAGCCTAGTATTACAAAATTACAAGAAAATATGTTTAATTGGAAAAACATAACCTGGATTATTAATAAATTGAGAAGATGAAGGTGAATGTCGAAATCTTGAATCTCTTCAATGGTTTATTGATGAATCCCCAATTGTGCCGTCTCTTTTTAGCCACAAAATCAAGGTTGAATATTCAATTTGATGAAATTTTGAAATTGCCTTTAATTTTCTCACAAGATCAATGAATTTGCCTCTCCTCAATTGATGTAAATTGATGAATAATGGTTTGTGAGAGGTACATGATAGGTTCCCCTAATGTATTATGTTTTTAGGTATTTATAGGAGTCGAAAATTGGTTGAGAATCACGTCCAAATTGGTTTTCAAAAGAGTTCCAAATCGAATAATGAAATTTGCATTCAAGCGCGTATATTTTTTCTTTGTATAGCCATCAGTATTTTTATCATAACTGTTCTGATATCCAATTGAGATGATTTAAAGTACGTTGGAAATCTAACTTAAAGGGCTACAACTTTTCGAATAGAATGTTTTCAGTTCAAATGTTTACTATGCCAAAAATAGGTTGCAATATTCGGTTAAAAATCTGTAATATTACTTGCATGATTGGAAATTGATTTGTAAAAATACTTTGATCATATTTCATTCATTTTACTTCTAATCACATCCAATTGACTTCTAGCAATCTTCAACTATCATTTTGTCGTTCGAATCAACTACTGAATATTTGTAATTTGGTCTTCAAACTTTGGATTTCGTCGTTTTCACCCTTTTCATTCATTTCTTCTAATTTCACATCCAAACATCGAGTTTCTCCTAATAAACGAAATATACACAAGATAATGCTATACTTTATTAAAAGAACAATGAAATATTAATATTTAAAGCCAATATAAGTATATAAAATACACTTATCAAACACTTCCAAACTTAAACATTTATTTATCTTCAAACAAAACTATAACTTAAACAAACAACCAAACAAACATGCAACAAAATTTTACTTAGATAACCTGCTATTCTATCTCAAGATTGGAATCATTATGATAAATTTATAAGCAGTTTTAAGGTCACAGTACCAAAATTAATATCCACTTCTTTAATACAAAACTAGTGTGTGTGTGTGTGTGTGTGTGTGAAGAATTAAGTAAAACATTATAACATCACGAGTTGTTTCACTTCTCGACCCTCAATGGTAAAATTTGTTCTTTTCATCACTCGTGAGATTCACACACCCCTAAACTTATTCGTTTTTACTCTTCTCCTAAGGTGTAATCTAAGGTTGAATTTTTATACTAACTCTTTACCCTCTCTAATTTAGATAAATCTCACTAATTGCAAGTCAATATATAACCAAATAATGATTCTTCTAATTTTTTATTGCTTCAACCTCTAAGATTCAATTAGGCTAATAATAAATTTTCAAATGCCCCCACGAACATGACACAGTGGTAAAGCAGGAGGGTTCTACATGGAGTATTGAAGGTTCGACTCCCTATGGCAATTGGATGGCATCATTAACGTTGGAAGGCAAATGTCATGTGGTGGAAAATGTATGGCAACATTTATGTGGTGGAAAATTTATGGCAACATTTATGTTGTCGTCCATCCTGAGGTCCATCCGCACATCATAAAGGAAGGTCCACAGGAAGGAGAACTGTTTCCTGAATGTTTGGCCGAAGTGTATATAAGCTATAATCGTATTTGAATTTACCCAGGTGGCGAACCATGGGAAAGACCATCACTACTTATGATTAGTCGGATGGAACTCGAACACTTGAGTCTCCAAAAAAATAAAAAAAAATTGTCAAAGATCTCATTCTCTCAAATAAGTGTTTGGGGCTAAACCAATGCATGTAGTATGTTAAACCTTTTTTGTATTACTATCTTATGTGTAGATTTTTTTCTATTAAGCTTTATAAATGATCTTTGTAGTAAGCTTTTAGGTGACGACTTTCAAGTCAGTTGACTATAGGGTATCATGTTTTAGATACCCTTACATGCTTAATTACTCGAGTCATAAAGGTTACGAAAATACGTTCACAATGGGACAACTCTTTTTTTGCCATGATTAGTACAATGACCCTCGTTAAACACTCATTCTAAAAAATCAACTTATAACTTAACATTTTCACCTAATTTTTATCTTGTAATTCTTAGACAATCCACACAAAATTTTATACACATGGAATCCTCATTTATATCAATATCTTCATACAACGGTTTAGTCTCCACCCAACTATTCTAAATTTGGTATGAGAATGTATAATGTAGTGTTTTTTGGATTTAACATCTAAGTTCTACTATTTCAACCTATCAAGTATATGATTCAACTCATTACTTTATAATTCTAAACTCAATTCATGTGCTCAATGGTATCAAGTTTTATATGGATAAGAATCAATTAATATATACATGTAACATATCCACAATTCATAAATCAACACATAATTCTAATTATATTCACATTGTTCGTTGGCTATCTAACTCATACAAGCATGCAATAAACAATAAAATCTTTTTGAAAATTTTAAATTTTTTTTCAGTTTTTTATATAGTAAAACAACAAGTACACAATTACACATTGACAATAAAACTAAAACTCAATATTTTCTCCACCTCCAAACTTAAAATAAACATTGTCTAAATATCTTAAAGTGTAATTTAGCAACGTAAAGGGCGAGGAAAGAAAGGTAGAAGGTACTCCATGTATTTTTGTCTAATATTGGAAGTAGACTTTTTGGATCATTCCATTCCATTCTTCAGCTTGTTAAGCTTCATTTTGTTCGGTATCTTTGTACGTATGAAAGAAAAAGACAAATATATGAATAAAAAAATAATTTAAAAGCTATAATGTGGTGTGTATGATAATCAATTTTTTTATGCCCCTCAAGCCTTGAAAAACATACCACATTCTTTTTCTTCTGTTTTTTACTCAAAGTAATTTTTTTCTAGGCTAAATATAACTATGATGACCTTTTTAATTAAGCAAAAATATGCCTAAAACTAATGCAACCTATCAATCTACATGCAATGCAAATACATAAAGCATAATAAATAAAAAGGGTTAGAAATTGGGTTGTCTCCCAATAAGTGCTTAATTTAAAGTCTTAAGCTATAATTTGTAGAGGGGTTAATCATGGTAGTTTAAAGTGGACTTCATTGGAAAAGCTTTGATTACAATATCCAGCATTGTCACCCCCTTTTTTGATTCTCCACATTTGAAGAGCTCATTTTTCATTCTTGAAGTTTCCAACTGTTCCACCTACTATATTTTTATGTTGGCACTTTTAAATGTTCTTTCTCCTTAACCTTTCTACTATTCTCTTTATGGGATAGTTTTTCAACAATGGTAAAGAATTTGATCTTCTCTTGCTCATCATCAACCCTCAAGATCAGCTTGCATACTTCAAAGTCCATGATTACTTGACTTGTAGATAAGAAGGATCGTCCTAAGATTAGTGAGGTGCATCCCATGGTTCTTCTATGTCTAAGACAATGAAGTCTACTGAGAATATGAATTTGACCACTTTAATGAGCACGTTCTCAACCATTCCTCGAAGGTATTTGATTGATTTGTCTGAGAGTTGAAGGGAGATTGTTGTGTCATGTAGCTCTTCCAAACCTGAATTCCGATAGATAGAAAAATACATTAAATTTATACTTGCTCCAAAATCAATTAAACAACTGAAAGTAGAATCATTTCCTATTGAGCAAAGTATTTTGAGATTCCATGGATCTTTTAGTTTAGGAGTAATTTGATTTGCAAGATAGTACTACACTCCTCATTTTGCTTGATGGTTTCAAATTCAGTGAGCTTCCTTTTGTTTGACAAGATCTCCTTTAAATTTGGATAGCTCAATATTTACGATATGACTGTAAGTAACGGGATGTTGACATGAAGCTTTTTGAATATGACCGAAACTTTGCAAATTATATTTCGAGTTTCTTACTTTGTAGTCTTCGAGGAAAGGGAACACAAGGTAAATCCATTTCGATAAGTATGGTTACCTTAACTTGTGGACTATCTGAATTCTAATGTGGAATTTTTTGCTAATTTTTCAAATCGATCCACAGGCTCCTCATCTGTGAAAGGTATATTTTCATTCACTGCCACTTGTCTCTTCTGTGATTTTTAAAAGTTGAACCCACTATGAGTAATAATTTCCTCATATTACTCGTTCTCCACAATCTCTCTGCCATGACCTACTCTTTGGGATTTGTCCTAGTATCACATGGCGGAGTTCCAAGCTATCTTTCTGAAAGTGCCTTTGCAATTTATCCCATCTAATTTTCTAATTCTATATAGTAGCTCCTTGAATCTAAATTTTTTCTCTGAATTTAGTTGGTGCTTTAGCTATTTTACTCAATGCTTCAGTTGATGAAGCTGCTAGTTTGCTCAACATTTCTTCCCATAAAGGTTTCTTTTCTAGATATTGATATGGTATACCTTAAGAAGACTGATTATTACTCTACGAGAAGTTGGGACAATTTCTCCAGCCAGGATTATTTGGATTAAAATGTGGATTATTCTGCTGCCTCTAGTAATTTTGCATGCAATTTACCTCTTTGACTGATTTAATAAACGAGCTTCCACATTACAATCTACACTTTCGTGATTTCCACTAAAATGGTTGCATCTCAGCCCAGTTGTTTGAACTGCATTCACTCTTCGATTGGTTGCCCTACTGAACTTGAATCCATTTTAGAAATATTGAACTTGGAGCCATTTTTGCAGCCCATGTTGTGGACATTGTCGAAGCAAACCTTTGTATATTTCCCATGCCTCGTAATAGTATTTCAAATTGAATTGAGAGAATGTAGTGATTTCATCCCTCAACTTGGCAATCCTTTTTGGTTGGAAATACTTATTTAAGAATTTATAGCTTAAAACGTTCCAAGTAGTGATGTTGTGGGAATGCATCCAATTATTCCCTAGCTGAATCTCAAAGGGTATGAAAAAAATCTTAATCGAATTGTATAACTAAAAACCTTTGAATATTCAATTGATGCACATATATCTATAAATCTCAAGACGTTAAGTCGATCTTCCAAAGAACTGCAATGTGTTTTGAAACATGTTTATTACGTCCATCATAAAGTGAAAATTAGTTTGCCAAAATTTTGGATAAGCTATGCTGGATCTACTTTCCACCACTGACGGAACCATGTATTCTCCCATGAACCTCTCATTTTCATTAGCCACAACTATAACCGGATGTGCTACATTTACATTCAGCTCAACGACCGCTTGATTTTGTACATTTTCTGCCATTAATTCTGCTAGATTTTTGGTGTGCTTCTATATGTTCTTTTCTTCTCAAACTGAATGTTTGTTCAATTTTTGGATCAAATTAAGCAAGATCACCGTGCATCAAACGTTGTATGAAAGATCCTGAAAAGAAATAGAAAAACATTGTAAAATTTTTCTAATAAAAATAAAAAAAACCCAAGAAAGCAATAAAAAATTTCATATTAAAGCTAAAAAATAACTAAAATTAATTAAATACAACATACCTCAACAATAGCACCAAAAAATTGATCCGTTTAATTTTCCGTAGTGTATGGTATTGTGAACAAGTAATAAAATGATGAATAAAGTATCATTCCCACGAGAACTATGTACTTAACCTGATATCAATTAATATTAATTCTAATTGAATAGCCAAATTTGTTTGAAGAAATTATACTAATTTATCTAATTAAACTTAGTAATCTAGTGATCAAATTATGACCTTTTGTAAATTTAGATGAGAAGGTTATTAAGACCTTGAATCCCCCCTATTAATCTGTTTCAATGCAATTAACTAACATGACAATATGTAAAAATTATTGTTAATCAACGTTCCTAAGTTAATTAAAAGGATCTCTCGATGTCAATTAAATCTATCATCTCATGTGAACTTTCTTATCTCTATGAAAGATGTGAAAAGGAAAGCATGCATTAAAAATACCAGAACATCTATAAGAATCATGCAAAGCATATCGATATATCTCTATCACCTACCAGACTTTACAATAATTCTTATAAAGTGATATTTATCCTATTGCGTTTCTCTCGAGAATCAATAAAATTCACTAACAATCCAATTAGTGATTAAGTAATTGAAAAGTCATTAAATCCAATACCAATCTTCCAAGAATAAATATATATTGGGCATCAAATTATCGAATTTAAAATAAAACATGATAATAAGGGTTCATCAATATCTTTGTATTTAAAACTCTAGCTCTACATTACAAAATCACAAGAAAACATGTTTAATTAGAAGAACATAACCTGGATTATTAATAAATTGAGAAGATGAAGATGAATCTTGAAATTTTGATTTTCTTCAATGGTTTCTTGATGAATCCCCAATTGCGCCTTCTCTTCTTTGCCCAAAAAGTAATATTGAATATTCAATTGGAGGAAATGTTGAAATTGCCTTTAATTTTATCACAAGACCAATGAATTTACCTCTTATTAATTGATGAATAATGGTGTATGAGAGGTATATGAAGGTTCCCCTGATGTATTTTGTTGTTAGATATTTATAGAAGTCAAAAACTGGTTGAAAATCACATCCAAATTGGTTTCAAAATGAGTTCCAATCGAATAAGAAAAGTTGCCTTCACGCGCACGTGTTTTTTCTTTTTTTGCACGACCTTTAGTATTTTTGTCATAGCTTTCTCTTTTGATATCCGATTGATATGATTTAAAGTACATTGAAAACTAACTCAAAGGGTTACAACTTTTCTAGACATAGAATGCTTGTAATTCAAACGTTTACTATGCCAAAATGGATCTCAATTCTCAACTACAAATCTGAAATATAACTTGTGTGATTAGAAATTGATTGTGAAAATACTGTGATCATATTTTATTCCTTTTTGTTTTCTAATTGCATCCAATTGACTCCTAGCAATTTTTAATTATCTTTTTGTGGTTCGAATCAACTATTGGACATTTTCAAGTTGGTCCTCAAACTTTGGTCCTCGAATCTTCCTTATCAATCTGTTTCAATGCAATTAAATAACATGACAATATATACGAATTCTTATTGATCAATGTTTCAAAATTCATTAGAAGCATCTCTCGATGTTAATTAAATATATATTTTCATGTGACCTTCCTATATCTCTCTGAAACATGCGAACATGAAAGTATCTATTAAAAATAGGATACAGAAAAACCCCTAAAAATGTTTCCAATTGTGATATACCCCCATCAATTGGAAATCGTAGAAAATCCCATATTTGAAATCTTTTATGTGAAAACCCCCCATACCATCAGATTTTCCGTTAAGACCAGTAAAAATGTCAAAATTAAAAAAGTAATAATTGCAATTTTAGTATCTAAACTTTTTATTCTTTTACAAATTATACCCAATTTATTTTATGTACCACCCACAATCCCAAACATTTAAAACTTTATTTTCCACCCCACCCCACTTCATCTTCTTTGCCAAAACTTTATTATTTTATTTAATCCCTTTCAAAATCTTCCAAAATCTCTCATCCCAAATTCAAAATTTCTTCTTCTCATTAACAATGAAAAATCATAACCAATACATGCATATACAGAATTTAATAGAGACAATATTCATATGTGCTCATATAAGCGCAATTTAACTATTTATATTGAAATTAAAATAAATTTAGAA
Source organism: Fraxinus cuspidata (assembly GCA_903798385.1). Classification (NCBI taxonomy): domain Eukaryota; kingdom Viridiplantae; phylum Streptophyta; class Magnoliopsida; order Lamiales; family Oleaceae; genus Fraxinus; species Fraxinus cuspidata. The sequence continues at coordinate 9,001 of CAIGRP010024812.1, read as the reverse complement.
CACATACACAATGGATGAACGCATATTTGAAAGTGGTGAGAGAGAAAGAATATTGACTATCACCCACTGATTTCTATATTAAACTTTTACTAAACTCCTGTAGAATGAATTGAAAAGAAAGACACGAAAATAAATACATTATAACTATTTCTATGTTGAGTGTACATACAAGTAGAAAAAATAAAATCACTCAGGCTAAATAATATCTCTATAAAAAAAATTTAAATTGGTAGTCAAAAACACTTTTCTTAGCTCCTAAATCCCTCACACCAAAGATCCCAAGTTGAAATGAGAAGAAGAAATGATGAATTTGGGGTGAGGGATTTTGGTAGGGATTAAATAAAATAATAAATTTTTGGGGAAGAAGATGAAATGCGGTACGGTGGAAAATAAAGTTTTAAAGGTTTGGGATTGTGGGTGGTACATAAAAAAATTGGTATAATTTGTAAAAGAATAAAAAGTTTGAATACCAAAATTGCAATTATTACTTTTTAATATTGACACTTTTTTACTGTTTTAACGGAAAATTTGACGATATGAGGGTTTTTCGCACAAAAGGTGTCAAATATAGGGGTTTTCTGCGATTTTCAATAGGTAGAGGGGTATATCTCAAATGGAAACGTTTGTAGGGGGTTTTATACTATTAATCCATTAAAAAATAATGGAACTCGTGCAAAGCATATTGATATACCTCTATCTCATATCGGACTTTACAATGATTGTTAAAAAGTGCTATCTATCCAATTGTCTCTCTAAAAACTCAATAAAATTTACAATCAATACAGTTAGTGATCAAGTAATTGAAAATTCATTAAATCCATTAACAATAATTGAAGAATAAACATATATTGAAGTCAAATTATTGAATTTATATTAAAACGTCATAAATAAGGGTTCATCAATGTCTTAATAATTAAAATCCTAGCCCACCATTACAAAAAACACAAGAAAACATGTTTAATTGGAAGGCCATAACCCGGGTTATTAATAAATTGAGAAAATGAAGATGAATCTTGAAATCTTGAATCTCTTTGATGGTTTCATAATGAATCTCCATTTGTACCTTCTCTTCTTTGCTCATAATGGTTGGATTTCAATTTGTTGAAATCTTGAAATTGTCTTTAATTTTTTCACAAGACCAATGAATTTTCCTATCTTTATTGTTGTAATTGGTGAATAATGGTGTATGAGTGGTTCCCCCAATGTATTCTATTGTTAGGAATTTGTAGGAGTCAAAAATTGGTTGAAAATCACGTTCAAATTGTTTTCCAAAAGAGTTCCAATCGAATAAAAAAAAGTTGCATTTGTGCACACATGTTTTTGTCTTTGCACAACCATTAGTATTTTGTCTTACTTTCTCTTCCGATATCTTATTGAAATGATTAAAAGTGCCTTGAAAAGCCAACTCAATGGGTTACGACTTTGATAAATATAGATTATTTTCAATTCAAATGTTTACTATGCCAAAAATGATTTTCAATCTTCAGATAAAAAATTGGAATATAACTTGCGGATTGAAAATTGATTTGTGAAAATACTTTGATCATATTTCGTTCATTTTTGACTTCTAATTGCATCGAGTTGACTCCTAGGAATCTTTCATTAATGTTTTATGGTCTGAATCAACTATTGGAAGCCATGCTTGCTGGCCTAAGAATGACCAAAGAAATTAAGATATTGAAGGTAACCCATAGTGATTCCCAACTTATTGTTAATCATATTAAGGAATCTATTCAAACCAAAGAAAAAATGATGACCTAATACTTCCAGAACGTACAGAGAGAGTTGAAAAATTCAAAGCCGTAGAGGTAAAGCAAATTCTCAAATCTCTAAACAACCATATGAATGCACTATCCAGACTCGTGACCAACGAAGTTGAGGAAGCTGAATAAGATTTCACTAGGAAGAATAAGGCAGGCCACTATAAAAAAATAGTCGAGCGGCTGGATGGTTGTAGACCACAAATCGACCTGAATGGATGAAAAATCATAAATTTCCTAAATTTAGGGAAAACCGTGCTAATTCCAGCAGGTGCTCGAACATTAACTATTCGACCTGAATGGATGAAAAATCATAAATTTCCTAAATTTAGGGAAAACCGTGCTAATTCTAGTAAGTGCTCGAACATTAACGATGTTAGGTTTGTGACCTAAATTTATTTGTGGTTTGCATTGTTTGGTGACCCACTTACCGCTCGTTTGGCATTTAAGCTAGGCACCCACGCTTGCCTGGTGCTCAAGTGTCGCGCCATTTTGAGTTTTCTTTGTTTTATTTATTCCACACATTTTTTACACAGTTTCCATCTTTAAGGCTATTATTAGGGTTTGACAAATACCCCTGTATATAGTTGGCTTCTCTTCATGGTTAGAACATGGTTTTACCTCATGATTACTACAAGTTAGAATTGTGTAGGAACACAATATCGTCGTAATTTCTTATTACCGAATAAAATATCCAATTCATCTATCAAATTAAATTCTTGTTTCTTGTGTTCTTGTTGTTGTAATCAATACTTCATATCATATTGTATAACCTTGTTCAGTCCCCCAACAAGTGATATCGGAGTCTTTGTTTGATTTATTGAGGGTTCTTGTTCTTGATGGCAACCTTAAAGTATGACATTCCACATTTGGATCGCAGCACTAAGTTTTCGTTGTGGCATATGAAGATGCAAATAGTACTTGTTCATATGGATTTAGATGATGCGTTGTTGAGATTTGACAAGATGCCCACAACTTGGACGGTGGAGGAGAAACAACGTAAGGATCGGAATACACTTTCACATATTCATCTTTCAAATAATATTTTTCAGGAAATTTTGAAGGAGAAAATAGCAGCCGCGTTATGGTTGAAGTTAAAGCAATTGTTCATGACTAAGTGTCTAACTAGCAAATTGGACCTGAAGTAACATTTCTATTCTCATCGTATGACAGAAGTCGGATGTTTGGAAGATCACTTGGCCATTTTTAATGAAATCATCACTCATTTAGGTAAAGGTAAAGTATGATGAAGAAGATTTGACATTAATTCTTTTATGCTCATTGCCTGCTACACTTATATAGTTTTGAGGCATGGTTTTGTATAGTTGTGATAGTCTCACCATTGAAGATGAATATGATGCTTTGTTTTCAAAGGAAAAGATGAAGCATCTGCTGGATCTGAGGCTAGAGATGGACAATTCCTTGTTGTTCAGGTGGTCACATAAGGCAAAGGTCGAAATCTACTTTTAGTAATCAAGTTTGTTTTATTGCAAGAAGAAATGACACATCAAGAGGGATTGAAAAAAGTTGCAGAATAAAGATAAGTTGGCACTAAATAAAAAAGGAAGGCAATCGGAGACTTCAGGTGAAGCCGATATCGCATATGACTATTTGAGTGATGTGGATCTTTTGGCCATTTTGGATGGGGAATCTAAACCTGATGACGATTGAATTTTGGATTCAGTTTGTGCTTTTCATATGTGTCACAATCGGGATTTGTTTGCAACATATGAAACGGTTTCAAAATGTGTTGTGGTCATGGGAAATAATGCATCTAGTCGAGTAACTTGTATTGGTAGAGTTAGACTTAAGCTGTTGGATGTGACATTTAATACACTTGATCTCATTTGACATATAACACCCCAAAATTTCAGAAACCTTGAAGTGTTACTAAAATTCAATTTTATTTGTATAAAAGGCAGAACGATAAAATAATAATCTTTAATAAAAAAAATATAACTAGAATATCCATAAATTTAAACATGGAAATTGTAACGTTAAGAAAATAACATTACCACTAATTAAATAATGTGCATTTGAACAATTAAAACTAACTAATAATTAAAGGACCCAAACTAACATGTAAAATTTTGTAAGAGTGAGTATTTAAAAATACCCAATAAGATACGTGCGATTCTCATACACAATTATACAACAATAAAATAAATACTTCATACCACTCTTCATACCCATCTCAAGTCATCTTAAATTCCCGTAGGATTTCATCTCTTAATAAAGACCCGAAGGTCCACTGGCAATTCATGGATAAATTACTGAATATAAAAGCATAAGGAAATGAACCACTTGCACAAAAGTATCTTACCTTGATTTTGAAAGGTTGAAAATAATAAAAACTTGCACATAAAAAAAAAAAATCCCCTATTTTTTCTATACTTTTTCCTCTCACTCTCTCTATCGTGGCTCTCTCTATTTTGTGTGGTGAAATAATGAGAATTCCTATAGTATTTTTTATTTGAAATTCTCAATTGAGTTTGTATATATATATATAAAGAATTTGGATAAGAATTGATTTCGAATAATAAGATTATGATTACTTTTAAAATTTATCAAGTTAAGATTGCAAACTCTATTCAAATCACAAAAGATTATCATTATCAAAATCAACATTTATCACTTTATCGATACATAATTATTTAGCTCAAATAAGATCTGAATTTAAAACTTATTTCATTTTAGTCCTCATTTTTTTTTTCAAAATATTAAAAATATAGTATATAAAACAAAAAAATTTTATTCTAACATTTTCAGGGCGTTACATGAAATGTTTCATATTTGAAGAAAAATCTCATTTCGTTTGCTACTCTTGATTCAAAAGGGTACGAGTTCATTGGTAAAGGTGGAGCTTTGAAGGTTTGCAAATGTGTCCGGGTTGTATTGGAGAGACGGAGAAAGTCCCAATCATACATCTTGCAAGGTCGTCCAAAATGGGTGAAGAAAAATCAACAAAGGTTTAGTATCGTGTTGGATATTCAATTTGGTACAATATCATTAGGATTTGGTTTGGGGTCCGTGTTGAAAAAATACAGTTCACATGAGTTCTGAGGTTATGGGTAAAGCCGCTTTGCCACCATCAAGAAATGGCAACAGAAAATGTTGTTCTATTTCACGACCCTAAACTTGACAAAAATCTTAAAAGAAGATGCTCCCACCGTACAAGAAGGGAAAAATAATAGGTCATCATTAATTGTATTGGATGCTCGACTTCTTATGCAAAAACTACATTTTGAATGGGTTGGACAACACACTATATAATGTGTACAGTTCCATGAATTTGCAAAGGAACTATGTGAATCCTTGGAAAAGAAATACAAAACTGAAAACGATGGAACTAAAAAGTTTATTGTGGAGAAATTCTTTAACAAAAAAATGATAGATTCGATAACAATCACCAGTTAAGTTCATGAATTGCATGTTATACTCCATGACATTCACACCGAGAATGTCTCTAAGTGGATCATTTCAAGTGGCTGCAATTATCGAGAAACTTCCACCCATGTGGAGGGACTTAAAAAATTATCTTAAGCATAAGTGTAACGAGATGAATATTGAAGAACTCATTGTCCAGTTGAGAATTGAAGAAGATAATCGAAATTCGGACAAGCATGTTGGAAGTCATATACCACAAGTTAAGGCTAATGTGGTGGAATCCTATAACAAAAGTAAGAAAAGAAAGCATTCATTTGAACCATCCAAGAAGAATGAAAAGAAGTTCAAGGGCAATTGCTATAATTGTGGAAAGGTTGGACATCGCTCTGTTGATTGTTGTAAACCTAAGTGTTCACAAAAATATATTTTGAATTAAAACCACCTCAAGTGTATGATTCGTTAACAAGTAACAAAGTGTACTTATTGAGTCCAAGTATCGTCTCACGAAGATTGATTAGTTCAATTCCTATTACTATTGTGACCTTAACCCAAACAAAAATAAAACAAGTTGTTTATTACGATGAACTTCTAACTAAAATAATAATAATGCGGAGGCAATTATGAGTGATGGACTAAACGAAATACAATTTATTTTAAATGTATGTCGAAATTTTCTTATGAATAATGATTGCACTAGGATCTCGAATACCAATGTAATATTCCTTTTAAACCTAGTTCTACACTTTGACAATACGATTGAAATATTGACGAATCAATGCTCCTAAATTATTTTACAGTCTCTCTGGAGTAAAGTCAAACATAGTCTCATATATGACCTGACTATATCTCTATGATGGATGCGAACATACAAGAATGCATGTGTTTTTATGAGCACTAAAAGATTCACATAGAACATAGCGATATATTTATATCCCCTATCGGATCCTATGATGATTTATACCACGTCGACCCTATTTCCCTTCTTTCAAATGCATGAAATAAGTCACCACACTCACACAATTATTTGCGCAATAAATATGGAGAAAATAAGATCATATAAACCATTCAATTATCCAAAATGTGCTTTTGATGTCAAGAATTGTAAAACTAAGAATTAAAAATCATACTACATAGTTCATTGATCTTCTAGTATAGAATTAACATAGCCTAACACTATGGAAAGAAGAAAATCTGAAAAATAATGAAGGAACGACATCACCAATTCAATTCTTGAGATTAATCTTCGCATCGTGGTGTTGTTCTTCGTGTTCTTGCTCTTTTTCTCCTCTCAAAACCCTTATGCATATGTTTTTTAGTCAAAATGAGGTCTCCCACCATGTTCTTGTGGTATATATTAGATGCCTAAAATCTTGTTACCAAAGTAGAGTTTCAGTTGAAAAAGGAAACAAAATCTCGCCAAAAGTTTGTACTATGCGGTCGCATAGTACATTTATAAGCGGTCGCATAGAAGGACGTCCAATCATCAATTTTGACCCTAGAATGCATAATGCGGTCGCATCAAATTAGACATATGCGGCCGCATTGGTATACGTTTTTTCCCACAAGACAGCCTTACGTATTTTGGTCATATCTTTCTCTCCTAATATCTGATCGAGGTCATTCAAAATGCATAGGAAAGCTAACTCAAAGATTTACAAATATTTCAAAATAAAATATTTCCAATTCGAACATTTCCTATGCCAAAAATGGGTCTCAAACGAAGACTGAAAATATGAAGTATAACTTTTTCGGCTAGAAGTTGATATGTGATAGTACTTTGACTATATTTCATCCATTTGGATTCTTTCCTAGACCAATTGATGCCTAACACTCTCAAATCTTCATCATGAGGTTAGATGTAACTTTTGAGTATTTACATTTCAGTCCTCGAACTTTATATTTGATATAATTGAGCATTTTTCCCCTATCTTTGCATTTTTTTCTTCAATTCTTCATCAAACATTGAAATCATATTTCTCCAATGTAAAATATCATCATTTAGGTTGGTAGAATTTTATCCAAATAAATATAACAAAGTTAGGTAGTATTTTATCTAAAGAACTGTAAAAATCATCATTTAGGACCTCGGATAAGTCTAGAAACTACACTTATCACACCCCAAACTTAATTCTTTGTTTGTCCTCAAACAAAACTAAAACCTAATAACTACATAATGCTAATTATCTAATTGGTGGCCTGTCAATCGAATAAAGCAAAAAAAATTATCCAGCTTACCTGGCTCTTTATCATAAGATTGAAATCATTATATCAGATATATGCACAGATTCAAAATCACAATACAGAAATTAAAATTTCTTTCTCTAATGTAAAATCGATGTGTGCGTGTGAGGAATTAAGCATAGCATTATAAATTTATGAGTTGTTTCAATTCCCAACCCTCAATGGTCAAATATATTCTTTCATCACTCATAAGATTCACACACCCCCAAACTTATTTTTTTCGCTCTTTTTAAGTGTGTAAACTAATGTTGAATTTTATACTATCCTCACCTTTCTAGTTTACGTAAATCTCACTAATTGCAAGTCAATATATCAATAAATAAAGATTCATCATCAAGTTTGATAACTTCAATCTCTAAGACTTAATTAGGCTAACAATCTCTTATCAAAAGTAAAATTTCTTAAACAAGTATTTGGGACATAACCAAGGTATTTGGTGCGTCTTCTATTTCATGTACCCATTTTTTCTTTATTTGTAGAATTCTGTCCCTTAAACTTTCTAAATGACCCATATAACAAGCTTTAGGCTGATGACTCCCATGTCACTTGACTTTAGGGCAACAGGTTTTAACACCCTTACAGGCTTTATAACTCGAGTCATAAAGGTTACGAAGAGAAATTTTCAAAGAAAATGTATTTTTTTTTATGCCTTAATTAGTGCAATGTCCCTCATTAAACACCTATCCAAGCAAAACGACCTCTAAATTGAAATTTTCTCCCAATTGCGTCCTATTGACATTAGACAATTCACACAAGATTTTTAATTTCACATATGGAATTCCCATTTATCTCAACATCTTCTTACAACAGTGAAATCCCCCAAACTATTATAAATTTGGTCTAAAAATGTAAAATTTAGTGGTTTTGTTTATCTCAACATCTTCCTACAATAGTGAAATTCCCCAAACTATTATAAATATGGTCTAAGGATGTAAAATTTAGTGGTTTTGGATTTAGCATCTATAGTCTACTATTTCAACCTATCCAATTATGAAATAAATTCATTCATACATAATGTTTAACTTAATTCATGCGTTTAATATATATCAAATTACACATGGAAAAGCAAAAATAGATTAATTAACGATTTAATATATTTTACATTGCCAGGCAGGCCAACTAATTCATACAAGCACACAAAAAAATAATTTTAAATTTTTAAAGAAATTTCAATTTCAATTTTTTTATATTTAAACTAATGCAATAAAAGCACACAAAAACACATAAACATAAGAATGACAACACACAAAAAATGAAAAAAAAAGCACAAAAACGCATAAATATAAGAATGACACAAAAAAAAAATGAAAACTCATGTTTTACACCCCCAAACTTAAACTAGACATTATCCTCAATGTCTTAAAATCCGATAAAGGGGTGGGAAAGAAAAAGAAGATAGACTCCCCAGATATGGCTTGTAATCCAAAGGCTAGCTTCCTATTACTCATGTTAGCTCCTTGGTCTTGGTTGGTTTAAGTGTTCCGCGACATCATGTTCCTGCACAATACAATCAAATAAAGCACTAAGATCAAATAACTGGAACAAGTGTTACTTAGCCCTACATCTAATGATGAAAACCAAGTAGTAATAGTAGTTACGCAACCCACAACGAG
>CAIGRP010024811.1:0-18082 GCA_903798385.1 Fraxinus cuspidata | reverse complement strand
ATAAATTGAGTTGCTTCAAATTGCCCAAGTGGGTTACTTGACAACTTTGATCAATTGGGGTGTCGAATCTCATTCAGTCATTTGGTTAAAGCCGACTGAATAAATACTATAATTATATCATTGCCCAGGGAGGTCGTTTGACAACAATTTGCCTAACATAAAGTATATGAACCAAATGTCTGATCTATCAATTTTTTATTAGACCATCGGCTGATTTTTTTTTAATATTTGAGGTCCAAAATGTAATTTTGCAGATTGAAAGAAAACAAGGATGCGAAGAAAATTCGCTGGAGATGTGTTTATTATAGATACAATGTTTATAATCCATTGTCTAAGCATTTAACTGAATGGATATTTTGTTAGAGGTTCTGAAATTNCCAGGGAGGTCGTTTGACAACAATTTGCCTAACATAAAGTATATGAACCAAATGTCTGATCTATCAATTTTTTATTAGACCATCGGCTGATTTTCTTTTAATATTTGAGGTCCAAAATGTAATTTTGCAGATTGAAAGAAAACAAGGATGCGAAGAAAATTCGCTGGAGATGTGTTTATTATAGATACAATGTTTATAATCCATTGTCTAAGCATTTAACTGAATGGATATTTTGTTAGAGGTTCTGAAATTTCTCTAGTCCAGTCCTCCACTGATCATTTGCTAAAGCATGAAATTAATTGAAATGACACAATCCATTAATAATAAAAATAAAAAATAAAAAATAAAAGTAGAGAGAAAATAGAAACGAAATAAAGAATAAAAAGTATTTTTTGTGTTTTCTGCTATGGCTTGAATCAAAGGCGGGGAAGGTAGATTCAATCCTGCCTCAGCTGCATAGCAAATGGCATTCCAAGATATTGATATGATATTATTGCGCAAAAAAGAAGAAAGAAAACAAAGACTGAAAAAAAGGATTACAATTGGAATTGTTTCGATTTTGTTCCTCCTCTTGGTTGTGCTTTTATATGCCTGGTTGTATACAAGAACCATGAAAAGACAGATACTAAAGCATCGTCTAACCCTAAACCATCAGGACTTGCGGCAGAAAAAGCTGTAGAAAAGGTATGTGAAGGTACAGATTACGAAGAAACCTGCAAACACAGCCTCCTCAAGATGGTCAAGAACAATGCGACCATTCAACAAAAGGACATCCTCAAGGCCTCGATATCTATTGTCTCAACTGAAATTGATAAAACAGGTTTCCAATCTCAAATTTGACACCCCACAGAAAAAAGCTGCATTTAATGATTGTATGGTACTCCTTAATGATGCCAAAGAAGAATTAAACATTTCTATTGAGATGATTTCTGCGGAACATTTGGCTAAACTGTCATCAAGAACACCAGATCTAAACAATTGGCCGAGCGCCGTGATGTCTTACCAACAGACTTGTATTGACGGATTCCCTGAAGGACAGGAGGAGGCTGCAGTGCAGAAGTTATTGAAGAATGAAAAGGAACTTGACAGCAATGCACTTGCCATTGTGTCACAAGTGCCTTCAGTCCTTTCGAAATTTCAAGTACCTAATATTAAACGACATCTTCTGGACACAGAATGGAGCCTGTCTTCACTGAACGAGGATGAATTTCCAGCACGGATGAATGAGGAAGATCGTAGAATGTTAGAGGGAAATGCTCCAAAGCAGTCTCCACATCTCACTGTGGCAAAAGACGGTAGTGGTAATTATACTACCATTTCCGCAGCATTAAAAGCTATGCCTAACAAATACGTAGGATGGTATAGCTATTTCTATTCATTTCCCTCATTTTTCTTTGCAAATTTTTTACTCATTTTGATGTCCTAATTTCTGAGTATGTGACAAAGCAGATACGTGATTTATCTTAAACAAGGTGTTTATGATGAGAGCATAGTAGTTACAAAAAACATAGTATGTTACAATGTACGGTGATGGATCCCAGAAGAGTGTTGTCGCCAGAAGCAAAAATTTTGCAGTTGGAGTACCAACTTTTCAAACTGCAACATTTGGTATGTCAAGAAAGGGCGACAAGCTTAACTCCAACTCATCCCTTTTTAGTTTACTAATACGACTACAAAAATGAGGTTATAGTAACAAAGTTGGAACTGGGAAATGAAATAGGAGGACTTCTTTTTGAGAATTATATAAATTTATTTAGTTTCAGTTAAAACCCCAACGTCAGTAGCCTTTTATCTTCCAAGCATCCTCTTCTTTCTCACCCTCCCCCACCACACCCAACTATCTTCCTACTACCGCCCCATCCCCCATTTTCCCTGCCCCTCATTTGCATTTACTTGGAACCTCTGAGTAGCTCTGGGTTCGAGTAACTACTCAGGATTTCTTGAGGAGCTCCAGGGGTCTGAGTAGCTAACCAGAACCTCCCAAACACTCCCCCAGTCTGGAGCAAGAAGCGAAAGGACAGTGAAATCACTTTTTAATAAGACTAAAATGGACTTTTGAGTGTAAAACCATTCTGAATGAATAACTTTAATGGGTATCTCTGTTTATCACTTTGGCTATGAAAAATCAGACTCTTTACGAAAATTCCCTGAATGCATATAGGAAGCTAATATATTGGAAACAGATTTTCTTTTCTTCGGTTATAATCTTCATCTTCAAGTGTTTTCAAGTCTAAATTATCCTAACTACATCTTTCATGCATATATTTACAGCTGCTCTTGGTGAAGGATTTATAGCCCAATCTATTGGATTCTAAAACACTGCTGGCCCTGAAAAGCATCGGGCTGTGGCCCTGAGAGTTCAAGCTGATTATTCAATTTTCCTCAATTGCAGAATGGAAGGATACCAGGACACCCAATATGCACAAACCCATAGACAATTCTATCATAGCTGTTACATTACTGGCACTGTTGACTTCATCTTTGATGACTCATCGGCCATTTTCCAGAATTGCATGATCTATGTGAGAAAACCGATGGAAAATCAACAGAACATTGTTACAGCACAGCGCAAGGAAGGGTGGACAGGCGCGAAACCACGGGCATTGTGTCACAAAACTGTAGTATTCTGGCAGATGTCAAACTCCAGCCTGACAGGGCGAAAATCAAGAGTTATCTTGGCAGGCCCTGGAAAGAATATTCAAGAACCATTATTATGGAATCAGTGATTGGTGAACTGATTTCTCCTGAGGGTTGGCTAGAATGGAATGGAGATTTTGCCCTCAAGACACTTTAATATGCAGAGTATAACAAGAAAGGACCAGGGTCGAAAACTTCTGGTAGAGTGAAATGGCCAGTTCACAGAATCATTAAGAGGGAAGAAGCCATGAAATATACAGTTGTTCCATTCTTCCAATGTGAAAGTTGGCTGAAGACAAAATATGTTCCTGTGCGTTTTGGTTTGTTCATCTAAATTCTTGTTTCTTTTGATTGAACGACGTGGAGATAGAAGAGTTTTTTTCCTATGAAAAGTGGGATATATATGGGAGCGGATTTCAAAATTGGACTAAAATTTTTTTTAAGTTGGACTAATATTTAAAAAAAAAAATTAATTAAAAATTTTAATGGAAGGCATGAAAAATGAGTTTGTATAAAAAATTGAGGTGTAAATCACTGCAACTGTAGTTCTTTATGTAGAACAAATGTGGACTACAGATTGGAAATAATTGACCGACCCATCGCGCAATCTACCAGTCGTCATGATCCTATCAATTAAAATTATATGTCAAAAATTTGAATGATGCATTGCTAGAAGAAGGATCCTGCGATAAGATTTGCTCACCAAGTGCCGAACGTCTTTGAAAAATTGCTTCCCAAGATAGAACATAGTTTGTTTTCGAGGACAAAGGGTCCATTTGGTGAATGGAATGAACAATCTGAAGATATTGTTGTGAATAGAGCTTTAATTGGTATATCTTTTTTGATGTAGTTCGGAAGCGATAAATACGTAGGTGAATGGAATGAACAATCTGAAGATATGTTGATTCACAAAAAAATATCATGAATTTAGAAATTAAATATACATTGATTCTTCTCAAATTATTGATCTTGACCGTAATTTTTTTTTAATTCTAATGAATATTGATTTAGGATGGAATAATTGAAGAAATATCAACAATAATATTTTATTTCACTTCATAAAAAAAAAAAAGATCTTCCTTGCAATTAAGGCTACAACCCATACTTATAACTAAAAAAAACCTAATTAAATTAACGACTAATCCTAATAAATGACTAACTCCAATGAATGATTAATCCTAATTAACAACTAACATCTAGATAATAACAAAAATTAAAAACCGTAAGAGGAATTGAATTTCGAATTTATTTAATCAAGAAAATACTAGCTAAAATAATTAAAAACTCAATTTTCATCATTCTCCTCCAATTGACGAAAAATTGTCCTAGAATCTTGCAATGTGTTTTTCATCCAATTCCTCGTAATGACAGTATTTTACTTTAATAGATTTGTAGGACATATAACAGAAAACTCTTCGAACGATGATTGAACAATAGTAGGCATCTCAAAATCCATGGACTCTCTTGTGTGGCACTTAGAACCAACTTTGATGTCTTTATACCACCCATCGGAGTCATTGACATCAAGCTCCTCATAAAAAATAGGTGAAACGTCGCAACTATCATTGCACAAATCCACACATTCTTCAATTTTTCATCAAAGATTATGGATCCATCATAATTGTCATCATTCAAATCCACGGATTCTTTAATTTCTTCGTCAAACATTGATGGACCATCAAATTCCTCATCCAAGTCTATGTCCAAGACTTCTTTGGACCGAAATGAATGAAAAGGATAATCATAATTTGTCATTGAATCCCACAAACACTTTCGTTCTGATACTAATTAATGTAGCGCAAAATGCAATAGGTACGTTGACATATATGTTATCTAAGTTTCGTTGATTCTCAATGAATACTGCAATACAATAGCTTTTTTTAATTTCTGTTGATTTCTAAGAATATTAGAAATCTAAGTATCAAACTCTTTGATTCTCGCACAAACAAGAAAGAGAATTTATGAAATTGGATAAGATCTCAACAATTAATATTTTATTTCTATTCCAACGTGTATAATTTTAATTCCAAAAACCATCTTTGTAATTAAGGCTACAGCCCCACATTTATAACAACTAAAAAATTTAATTAAAGATTTATCATAATAAATGAATAACTCTCATTGATGACTAATCCTAGTTAACAATTAGCATAGATAATAACAAAAAATAAAAGTTCTAATCAGAATTGCAATCCGAATTTATTTAATAAAGAAAATAGCAAGTAAAAAAATAATTAAACACTCAATTTGCATTACTTTTTATACTACAGTTTTTTCACGAAGAGCTTTTAATAAAATTGTTGGTTGGTTGGTTGTCAACCCAAAGGCATTGTAAGTAATAAATTGATTGTTGGGCAAAAATAACAAAGAAGTGCTTCTGCTTTATTACTTTTACGCATACTACATATTTATTTGACTAGACTTTAATAATTTATCCATATGTAATATTTATTTCCATCCCATAAAACCTTAAAATTAAATTTAATAAAATTAGCATGGTGTTTGTTCAGTTGAAACCTACAAGCGCACGAGATCGTTAGACAAGTAATAAGATTTGTGAGTTAACAGTATCGTTCCCAAAAGGAATAAAGTCTACTTTGTAGTTCAATAGTTTTTATTAAATTCGAAGTGTAGAAACATCAAAAGAGAATCGAGTTTTGTTAATTATACTAATTTCTAATCTAAGAAAGCAAGTAAATATGATATTTTATCTACGTCAATATTTGTATTGGATTCATGTATTCCCCTATTTTCATCTATTTCAATTCTTAATAATTAATCTATTCAATTCATGCATTTTTTGACAACCGATAAAACTATTACATTAAATCCTTTTTCCCAAAATACATCAACCTATGACTAACACGAGATGATCCTATTTTTATCCGAATTCATATGAAAGTCATGCATTTAGTTTAGATTAGCAATAAGATTGTATGTGTGAAAGAGAATATTCATAAGTCTAGCTATACATGTTGACTTTATCACGTTCTAGATTTATTGTGAGTATTTCTACACTACAACAAGCAACTAATTATTCAATTGATTGCCAAACAACCAAATGAAACAATGAATATGTAAATCAATCAAATAACACAAGAACTTCCAAAATTAACATCTTGAATTGATATAAGGGTCCGTTTGATTTCGAATGTGGAATTTGAGTGGAAAGAAAATGAATTATAGGGAATTAATTACCTAGAATTTATTTTACTGAGAATTTTAATGAATTGTGTTTGATTGGTAAATGAATTGTCTGAAAAATGTTGAAAGTTTGGTGTTCGTTTGACTTTATTTTCATGAAAATTATCCATTAAAGTGATAATATGTTTTACCATTGGGTCTAGAATTTGTTCTAATTGTCTAAAAAAAATTTTTTTTAAAAAATTATCATATCGAATACCTTTCGTTTGACTTTGTGTTGTATGAAAATTGTCAATAAAAGTGATAAATATTTTTTTACTATTGTGTCTATAATTTTTTCTAATTACCAAAAATAAAGATGGAAAATCAAAAACCACCAAAATAAAAGTAAAACAAATTCATCGATTGCAAGGAAAAAGGAAAAAAATGGATAACGAATTCCATGTAATATTTTTGCAATCAAACAGTTAAAAAGTAAGAAAATTGATAGTATAAAACAGGGCCTAAATGAAAATAGGATTCAAACATTTGTCCAGTACAATTGAAAAAAAAATTGTCTAACATGTTTAGAATTAAATTACAAAAGAACAATTGTAAAATCATCACCCCGAAAAGAAAAAATAATGAAGGATTAGGAATTTTCCACATTCATGATGAGAATCTTGAATCTGAATGAAGAATCGTCAATATCATATGCAATTCATCTTAATTCCACGTTGTTAGTCTTGTTCTTCACTTCCAAAAGTGATTAGAATCTATAATTATTTTAGGTCTAAGGAGGTTCCCCATGATTTGGAAGGTTTATGGTATAATAGAGTGCCAAAATATTGCATACCAAAAATTTTCAAAATAAAATAAGAAAGTAATTTTTTTTTTCCCAAAATTGAACCATGTGTACGCATGGTTCATTTGGTGCGTACACACAATGAACTCCAAATAGCCTCAATCAACCCAAATAAGGTTTGAGTGTACACATGGCCTGCGGGCCTATGTGTACACATATTTAGTATTGTTATAATTGGATCAAATTGTATATTAGTCCCTTAACATCTTCAAGTGTGTATTTTGATCATTTTCGACAATTTTTTCATCATGTTGGCTTCTCTTCACCTCCAATTGACTCTTGACATTCTTGAATCGCCGTCTTGCAATCCGACACAACTATTGAAATGCTGCACTTTAATCCTCATAGTTTGGATTTCATCATTTTCTACAATTTTTCGTTCTTTCTTATACTTAAAATGATAAACAATAATTTTAAGATAAAAACATATTACACATTAATGTAATATTTCATTGGTATATTGATGTATAAGATAATTTAGATATATTTGATATTTTAATAAATTAATAAGGATAATTTTATTGATAGAAACGCTTCTTTAAGTACATGTTTTACTTTCGTATAAATTGGATGTAGAGCTTTCTCAAGAAGCTCAAATCTTGGACTTCACTAAAACTAGCGGTCCGTTTGATTGTAAGGATAAAATTTGGATGAAAATAAAATGAATTTCAGATAATTAAATTGCCTAGAATTCATTTTACTATGAATTTTCAATAAATTGTATTTGATTGACATAATTTTTCACTTAGAAAATGTTGAAATTTTGGATCTTTTGGTATTTGTTTAACTTTGTTTTCTATGAGAATTATCCATTAAAGAGAATTTTTTTTTTTACAATTGAGGATAAAATTTGTTTCCATTGCCAAAAATTATATATATAATAAGATGCCTAGAAAACCAATTCCCATCAAAACCAAAAGAAAATAAATAACATCAAAACCTTGAATTGGGCACCTGTGGGGGCTTTGGGTGGAAAATTAATTGCCGAGAAATGAATTCAAATCAAACATGCCAAAATGGGTGGAAATGAAATTTCTTTTCTATTTTTCATGGAATTTTGGTTGAATCAAACATGGCCTAAAAAATTATTTTTCTTAGGCAACTAGTACAAATTTAACGAAACACCCATTGTTTTAATGAAAACAATTTTTGTCCTTCAAGAAGTGCTTTTAAACTTTGTAAGAGCTGTTTCAAACACACTCTTAGCACTATGTGTCAAAGGAACTGAAAAACTGAACTTTATGATTCATAACATGAAATTCAAACCAAAGATGATAGATGCAGAATTCTAGGAGAGCAATTTCAAGAATTGAAATTGAATACATTTTGTTAAAAAAAAAAAAAGAAGCCCTATTTATGGTGATTATTGAGCTATATGTGGGGGTCGATCCTGTAGCATCCAAAGGACTTTTCAATGGATTACTATCGAGGAAATGGTGGAATTGCAAAGATGAAACACAATGAAGAAGAAAATTGCAACAATTCAGTTAGAAGAGCATAATTGTTGGACCAGCTTGAAAGTTGAATATTTTAGGTTCAGATGTATTATTAAATTTAAACTTATATATTCTTTTAGATACATAAAATCAAAACTTTTTATATGTTTTAAAAAGTTACGACGTATTCAAAATGTCAATGATTTTTATAAAATCATTCAAGCACTATTTTTAAGTAAAAAGTACAAACACAAAAATTTGTAAGAAGTCTCTTATTGAACTCAAAATTTTGGAAGACTTGAACAAAAAAAATGTGTTTTCATTTGTAATATTTATTCTCATTTCTTTTCTCTATTCGTTTTCATCCTCTTTTTTTTTTTCAAAAATAAAAGATGAGCTTTCTTTTTTTTTTTTTTTTTCTTCTTTTATTTCTCTAGGCATTTCTTTAAGTATAATTAATGTTATTATTTTTAATTTTTTAGGGATAGGTTCTGTAAATATATAACTTCCATATTTTTCTACTATCTCATAATATCAATCTGTTTTAATTATTTTCATGATCTCTATGACTCTGATACCAATTGTTGTGTGCTACTATGAGCGAATTAAAATCTTAAAAATCTTGTAATCTAAAAATCTAAAGTATTTATATTTATTCATAAAGTTTTAAGTAATTCTTCAAAATCTAATAAAGTTTGAGGATTTATAATATCGAGGTCTGTTATTATTTCTATATTTGGGTTAAAATGTATGTCATATTTTAGAATATTTTTTTTTCCTTTTTTCTAATTTGTCTATGATATCCTGTATATATTTTATTATTATGGATCTTACTATTCTTTTAGCAAAATTTTTCATCATATTTTCTTTAAAATATCTTAATATTCTTTGGGAAGCATTTAATTGTTCTTGATAGCCAATTTTATCAAATTCATTCTCAAAGTCGATTTCTTTTTTTTTTTTTCATAATTTTTTTCTATAGAGAAAGATCATATTTATTAAAATTTTATTAAAAAATTATATTAGTTTCTAATTAAATTTTTGTATATTGGATGCATGTTTAATTTAATAATTTTTTACAGGTCGAACATATTGATAATATTGAACATTAAAATTTCTTATTTTTTACACCAAAGAGTATTGAAATGTTATAATTTTTTAAATATATTTTGATTGTTTATTTTTCTAATTTAGGTGACTTATATTTTATATTCTATTAAAAAATATTTTTACTGACATGAAATATATAAATTGTTACTGTGTGTTGTGGATCGTTTTGTCATGCAATTAGCACCATCGTGGCACCTTCGCTCCAGTAATTCTTTCTTCCTTCACTAGCTCGCCAATTTTCTACTACTCTATCCATAAAGCAGGCGTTAGCATATTTTGGGACGTCATTGGTGACATCGCCACTATGGTCTTCGAGAATTATGGATTAGAAACAGGTGGCGGATGTGACCGGTATAGTTGTTTTCCTTCGGGGATTGATAAATAATTAATTTTGAAATAACGAGTTTTGACCCAACTAACACCTAAAAGTGTGTGAACAGTGGTGTTGCGCGAAATTAAATTTAACACACAATAACACGCAACAAGTCATAGATTATTGTATCTATATGACTTGAAATACGAATCCAAACCCTAGATTTCAATCAAACAACAATATCAAAATTGAAATGTAAATAACATTAAAAATTGTTTACGAAGGAAAACCCCTTGAAGTACTCTTCAAGAGTAAAAACCTTCGGACAAGCTTACCAATAAATAATCAACTATAAAAGACTAAATTTACGGGATTAGTCCAAACATAACTAAACTATACTAGACTCTGATATATGATTGGAAAGGTTTATTTTGTGGTTTGATAGTTTGATTTTGTGGTTGAGGCAAGATATCATTGGATTGCGCTATTAATTTTCAATAATATGTTCTTTTGAATGAAAAGAGGCTCTACACCCAATAGAGACTAAGCATGGCTTGAGTATTTATAATATTGAATGTTTGGGGTTGTTTGAGACGGTAAAATATAAGAAAATCGTGAATTAGAATTTCATCATATAACACGACCACTCGAGCAGTCATGTGGCTGGTCTCACTGCTAAAACCACTCGAGTGGTCCATATGCAGCCAGCGAGCGATTTTGTCTCCGTCTTGATTTTCTTGAGTTGATAGTATTTATAATATGGAATTTTTGGGGTTGTTTGGGATGGTAAAATATAAGAAAATTGTGAATTATAATTTTATCATATAACACGACCACTCGAGCGGTCATGTGGCAGGCAGCGAGCGGTAGTCTCACTGCTAAAACCGCTCGAGTGGTCCACATGCAGCCAGCGAGCGATTTTGCCTCCATCTTGATTTTCTTGAGTTGATGTTGATTTTTCAAAGAAACTCTCAACCCCTGATAACTTAATAATTACAACTCGATGAATTGACGTTTTGGACACGGATTTTGCCAATACGTTTTGCACCTATCAAATTTCTTTGTTTTGGAGAATTATTTTAAATCAAGAATTGTTATTTAAGATGTGTAGACGAAAATTTTTCTTTAAATGGGATGATTTTTTTTTAATCATTAGAGTTCAATGAAAATGACTTCATAGTCGAATGAGCAATTCTGATACAATTGAAAATAGAGGGCTGAATAGGTTTTTAACAATTAAAAAGCAGGATTTTGTCAACGTCAGAAAACGAGTAAAGTGAACTTCTAACACTTGGTTAAACAATCAAATTAACCTTTTGGCCGCAACATTTATGTGAATTTGAAGGCATCACTATAAGTGAACTTCGAGGCATCACATATAACAAATGTTATATGTGAACTTGGTGAAATGTTGTTCAACTCATATAAAAAATTTACGACTTAATTGTTCTAAAATTAAACATGATGGTGATAAAATGGATGTGACCT
Source organism: Fraxinus cuspidata (assembly GCA_903798385.1). Taxonomy (NCBI): domain Eukaryota; kingdom Viridiplantae; phylum Streptophyta; class Magnoliopsida; order Lamiales; family Oleaceae; genus Fraxinus; species Fraxinus cuspidata. The sequence continues at coordinate 6,733 of CAIGRP010024811.1, read as the reverse complement.
TGTGTGAATTTAAGGCAATATTACTTATTTAGTACTTAATATTGAGCATTACTTGGAAAAGTACTCACACATAAAAATGCGTTCGTAGCAGTGTAGTTATAATATTTATGTTACAAGTGAATTAGGTAACCTGTTATTGTATTCCAAATCTGGGCAATTCTCTTAAGAAATATAAAACACCACCTTTCTATGCAATTACCTCGACGTTACACCCAGGAAGCAATTAAACGCAGATGAAATAAGTAGAATAATTCCTCTAATTACATATCAATTTAAAATCAATAAAGTCGGAACTTTGATTGTTCTATAACTAAACATGATAGCGACGAAATGGATGTGATATGCCGTGATTTAAAGGGAAATGAAGTATTTGATAAATAATATTGAACATGATTTAGACGATAACTCATTACATGTAAAATGACTAGACGTATCAAGCAGATTATCTAGTCACTACTAGTACTCCATCAAATGCTATTTAAATTTCTGATTAATAAAAAAAATATTTATCAAATGGGAGCCTCAAAATACATTGTGCTTTGGTTATTAGTAATATCATGTTTCAGAATTGTGTCCTGGGCAGGATTAGGCTCAACAGGGAATCAACATGTTGATATCATGTCTGCACTTGTTAACAAGGCAATATCAGAAACCAAACTCCCAATTTCCAACTTGGAAAAGCTCAGCTCCCATTTTGTCTCTGAAGGTGCCCAACTTGCTCGAATCATGGGTACATATTGTTGATTCTTTTGAATTTTACAAAGCTTGACTCTCTTCTTTTGCTCTTTTCAACTGTAAATGTGAGAACGATGGAGAATCTTGGCCTTCCAGGTTCTCATTTCTCGTATCATTTGACCTTTCTTTGTCCAAAATTATGCAGGTTACTGTCATGAGCTCTTGACAATGTCTATCAAATGGCTCAACCGTGCATTGGAGGCACTTGAGGAATCGCCAAGAAAGCGAAAGGAAGACTACAAACATGGTTGAGCGCTGCTATAACATTCCAACAAACATGTAAGGAAACAGTAGAGTCCCAAGCTCCTTTAAATGTATTCATGGCAGAAATTTCCAGCAAAATGGACTATCTTTCTAAACTGGCTAGTAATCCATTGGCCCTGGTGAACCAAATCCCTGGAAAGCTGAAAAACAAAATTTTCACAGGCCGACATCTTTCAGAAGAAGAAAATTTTCTGGGCTGGATTCCGGGTTATGATAGGAAACTGCTTCGAAGTAAAAAAATAAAGCCAAATGTTATAGTTGCCAAAGATGGCTCGGGGAATTATAAAACAATCTCTGATGCCATCCAAGCTGCGACTGGAAGCCGATTCATAATATATGTAAAATCAGGAGTTTACAACGAAAAAATTAACACCAACAAAGACGGGATTATGTTAATTGGTGACGGAAAATACTCAACTATCATTACTGGAAGTAGTAGTGTGGCAGCTGGGGGTAAGAGGCTGCGGGACACTGCAACATTTAGTGAGTCCTCTCTCTCTCCCCCGATTTTTATAGATTACATCACCCAGTTTTATATAAAACTACTCTCTAGTTACTTGAAATCAAATCCTAGTAGTCTAAAAGTAACCTTTTTTTTTTTTTTCTCAAGCTTAATTATTTCTGGCATTTACATTTAAATTGTTAGCTAGATCTAATTAACGTGCCCCAAACAATAGCCCTTTTCCGTGGAGCTTTCAGTTTCGGAGATCTAAAGACATTGCTATCATATAGGTAAATTGATTGAAGTTTTATTTTCTTTCCTTTTCTTTTGTTAGGAATAACAGGAAATGGATTTATAGCTCGAGATTTCGGGTTTGAGAACAAAGCAGGTCCTCGAGGAGAACAAGCCGTGGCACTATATATAGCCTCAGATCAATCCGTTCTCCATAGTTGTAGCATTTTGGGATACCAAGATACAGTATTCGCAGTGTCCAATCGCCAATTTTATCACAAATGTGACATATACGGTACTATAGACTTCATATTCGGGAATGCTGCTGCAGTATTCCAGAGCTGTAATTTGTTCCTTCGCCGGCCAGCTGTCGGGGCCTACAACGTGATCCTGGCACATGGCCGGACCCATCCGGTCCAAAACACAGGATTCTCTATCCAAAATTGCAGTATTACTGCTAGCTCAGATTTTTCTCCCTTTAAACATTTCTACAAATCGTATTTAGGGAGGCCCTGGAAACAGTTTTCCAGGGCAGTGGTTATGCAATCGACTATTGACGGTGCTATTGCACCACTGGGATGGATTGAGTGGCCAAATGCCAATCTTTCTACATATTCAACGCTGTTCTTTGCTGAATATGCGAATACAGGCGCCGGTGCTGGAACTTCTTGGAGAGTGAAATGGCCTGGTTTTCATGTCATTGGAGAAATGGAAGCCAACAAATTCACCGTTGCTAATTTCATCGATGGAACATCCTGGTTGCCCCATACTGGAGTTAATTTCATCCCTGGCCTCCAGTGATTCTTTCAAGCAAAGAATTAAAATTTATTTTTGGTTTGTTGATATAAAACAGAAAAATAAATTGCCTGTCAAAAATTTCAACAATTCACCGTTTATTTAGAGCAGAATTTCCCTTCTTGTTGCTACACAAGTGCGCCTCTGAAGCATGTTTAATGGGTAAGTTTGTTCGTCTTTACCAACCAAACCAAGTGTAAAATGTCACTAGGGCAACAACAACCACCCTAATTTTATGCTCAAATGGTAAAAACTTGAGCGACTCGAACCAACTTGAGCCAAACAAAAATAATTAGCCCGGTTTGATTCTTGTAAATGGTTTGGTTTGATTTAGTTATTGGGCACAACATAAACTGAACCATCAACAACAACCCGAGTAACACAAATAAAAAAGGTTAGAGGCTTCTTCTCAATGTTCTAATGATAAAATTGATATCTATGTGGGTGTACGTCCAGGCCTAATTCTGGAGAAAAATCCCGAATCAAATTGTAGGTAACGTAAAAATTGTTTGACTTAATTAAGACAACAAATAATTTCTTTTGGAACATTATAAGTTAAACTCAACATCTCAATGCTAAACTGATGCAGCGAAATTATGCAGTTTCTTAATGTCAATGTGAGTCTCACTAAGTAAATCAAAACAAAGCAATAATTTAATGTTGTTTTCTTTTGACGGATGGAAAAACTCACCACAGTTTTAATTGATCTTTAGATACTGTTATTTTCTTTTTATGGAATTTTTAAGTGAAAATTGTAGGGACTAAGTGTTTTCAAGATTTTAATTCATAATTAAGAATTACTAGTTCTTCTTTCAAAACTCAGATATAATTAGAATTTTAAATATTATTAATAATAATATTATAAAAATTATTTTACATATCCATCCCACTAACATCTACCCTCCAAAACCCTAATTATTTCTCAATCTCTTCACTCTATTCAGCAGCCTCTCCCTTCTTTATCTCTTCTATCACCCTCTCTTCTCTCACCGTCTCTATATCCACTTGCTGGTGACGAGGGGTCGTGCACGTCCCGTCGCAGGTGATGCAACCGCACCATCGCTGATCTCATGTCTATCTCTTCCCATCGATCTCCTGTCTCTCTCTTCACCGCACTACCGTAGAGAAACATGCCACGTTGATGTGCCGTATCTCTCTTCCTACACCACCGCAAAGAAACCATGCTGCCGTGGCGCTAATTTGAGCACTGTGTTAGACAAAATTCAATCCAGAGCAATTACCATAGGGATCTATGCATACCATTGATGATGTTGCAGAAGCTCTCTTTTCAACAGGTAATGGAACTTCCAAACTCTTAACACTCTTAATAGATGGTGTATATTGTATTTTCAGTTATTGAGCTTGTCGACTAAAACCTCTCTATATATAGCCAAAACTCCTATCAAATTATGGCTTAAGTTACCAACCAATTGATGGTGAAATCGAATTCCATAAATGTTGAAACGTTTGGACTGTTGAAACTGAAAACCCCATGAATGTTGGACCATCAATATGACCATTGAAGAAATGTGAAGAGACTTCAACAAAAATGTGAAGAGACGGATATGTTACATTCTTATACTTGGTCCATACATTCAGCCTAATGTTTCAACTCAATCCCATCGATTGTCCTTTTTAAGAAACAAACAGATGAATTGTAGCTATGTGTCCTTTGATAACGAGTAGTATCTTTCATGTATTACAATGTGTTTAGTTCTTCAAGAATTATTCTTTACGTGGTAACAATAATTAATAAAAAGACCCTATGTCTTATTCTTGGTCCTACATAATGTATTTTCTCAAATAAATTAAGGCACGCGTGAATAAGAGAAAATATCACAATAAATAAGAGTTTCATATAAAAATTGTATATACCATTACATAGTGGAGCCAAATCCAAATTCTCTACATGACCCTTGAATTTCAGTGGTGGCATGTCCTTAGTCAAATGATCAGCTATCATCAATTCAGTGCTTACGTGCTCAATGACCATTTTTCTTTAATACGTTCTCTTATAGATAAATATTTAATGCGATACTTTTGTTGTTCTTAGCCATAAAGATAGCAGCCGAATTGTCGCAATAAATTCTTAATGGCCTAAAAATAGAATCCAAAACTTTAAGCCTAGATATGAAACTCTTGATCCATACATCATGCGAAGTAGCCTCAAAATAGGAAACGAACTCTGCTTCCATAATGGAAGTAGAGTCAAGATTTGCTTGGCAATCCTCCATGATACAACTCTACTATCCATCATAAAAATATACCCTGATGTCGATTTTCGTGAATCAACACAGTCGGCAAAGTCTGAATCTGAGTATCCAATCATTTCCAAGTTATCCGTTCGTTTATACATAAGCATGTAACTTTTGGTGCTTTGAATGTATCTTATTACTTTCTTTGCTTCTTTCAAATGGTTCATATCTGGATTACTTTGATATCGTCCTAACATTCCGATAACAAATGAAACGTCAGGCCTTGTGCAGACTTGAGCATATATTAGGCTTCCGACAGCAGAAGCGTATGGAATATTTTTCATTTGTTCTCTTTCCAAATCATTTTTTGGGCATTGGTTCAAATTGAACCTATCACCCATCACAATGGGAGCTACACTTGGTGAGCAATTTTTCATTCAGAATCTCTCTAAAACTTCGTTGATATAGGTTTCTTGAGACAAACCCAAAATCCTCGTAATCTGTCTCTAAGAATTTTAATGCCAATGACATAAGATGTCTCACCCATATCCTTCATATCAAAATGTTTAGAGAGAATTTATTTCACCTCATTCAACAAACTCTTATCATTGGTAGCATGCAAAATCCCATCTATGTATAAAACAAGAAAACAAATCTTACTCCCACTAACCTTCTGGTATATACATTAATCCATGGGATTTTCAACAAATTCAAATGAAGAAATTATTTCATGAAATTTTAAATATCATTGACGGGATGCTTGTTTTAAATCGTATATATACTTTTTAAGCTTACATACCAAGTGCTCACCATCATTAGAGGGGAATCCTTTAGGTTGTTTCATATAAACCTTATTCTCTAAATATACATTGAGATATGATGTCTTCACATCCATTTGTTATAACTCAAGGTCAAAATGGGCTATTAATGCCAAACTAATACGTAGAGAATCTTTCTTAGATACCGGAGAGAAGGTTTCCGTATAATCGATTACCTCCTTTTGAGTGAATCCCATAGCAACAAGTGTGGCCTTGTATCTCTCAAAATTGCCTAGTGAGTCTTTCTTAGTCTTAAAGATTCAGGATCATTTTCGGTTCTAATATTGTGGTCAGACTCTTGTAAATACACTTCATAATCACTAGAAATTACTGTCCTTTAGGTTTTAATAGATCTTCTTAATGTTGTAACATCATCTTCTTTAGAAGCTTGTGGTTCAACTGTTTGTTCAAGAAATTCCTGAATTACCTGATCTACTTCAACATTGTCAGCAGCTTGTAGAATTTCAATTATTGGTTGTTCAGCACCAGTTTGTACTTGAGGGTGTTTTGAACAATGACTAATCTATCACACGAGGTGGAAAGTTGAGATTCCAAATAATCATGCTCATGAACTTTGTTCCTGGTTTGATCGTTCCCACTAACCAAGTCATTCTCAAGAAATTTCTTGATTCCACAATCCTATTGCTGTGAGATGGACAGTAAAATATGTATCTCTTAAATCTTTCAGCATATCCAATGAAATACCCACTAATAGTCCTTGGGTCCAACTTCTTCTCTTGTGGATTATAGATTCTCACTTTAGACGGGTATCCCCAAACGCGCATATGTCGCAATTGGTTTCCAACCTTTCAATAGTTCAAATGGCATTTTTGGGACAACTCGATTTAATATATGCACAGCTGTCTTAAGTGCTTTAGTACAGAAGGATTTAGAAAGATTGGAGCTACTGAGCATGCTCCGCATCATGTCCAATAATGTTCTATTTCTTCTTTCTGCTATACAATTCTGGTATGGTAAACCAGGCATGGTATATTGGGCAATTATCCCATGATCTTGAAGAAATTTAGTTAAAGGACCAGGTTCTTATCCATCCTCTGTGTATCTACCGTGATATTATCCACCTCCATCTGATCTTACGATCTTAATCTGCTTCTCATATCGTTTCTCTACTTCAGCCTTAAAGATTTTAAAGGCATCCAATACTTCACTCTTATTATGAAGCAAGTAGAAATACATATATCGAGAGTAATCATCAATAAAGGTGATGAAATATTTTTGACCATGTGAGTCCA
>CAIGRP010024810.1:0-23465 GCA_903798385.1 Fraxinus cuspidata | reverse complement strand
GCGCAAATATTATCAATGATGTAAAGCACCTTGTATGTACAATCTGAGGTTCAACGAAGATGATTTCTTATATCATTGCACGTTAAAAGTTGCCTCTTCATAGATAGTTTATTCTTGTGAAGAGATGCGTAGACAACTAGACAAGGCTCTGGACCCATAAAGAAAATTAACTGCTTGTACTTGAGCAAAAGTTTAAGCTACAATATCAAAAAATCAGACTAAAAGTCTGAATTACTAAAATAATAAGGTACCTCAGACCATACATATCAACCCACATACGTTTGGAAATTGAGTAAAGGTACACAACCCCTTAACACTTGGATAAATTTTAGTGTTAAAATATTGTTGAAACACTATGTGCAAGGGTATGATTTGCCTTAGGACCTCACATGTTCAATTATCTATTTGCATAATCTCTGAAGTCACTGAAAGGGGCTTCATTGGATTTATTATTATTCAAAGTCTGCTGTGTTCAAATTCTAAACTTCACTGTTAAGTCAGACCTCCTAACACTTGTAAAATTTTTTGCAAATTTGATTATGTTACTAAGGTACGTGAATTATCGAGCCTCATTTTATCACTTGCTTCAAGTTATTAAAACTTAAATGGTACATCTGATGTTACTAGCTAGTTGATGTTATTGATTCAACAGTACTATCGAAGCATAAGTAATTCGAATACATATTGATAAGCACGTCAGAGTTGAGAAGAAGTAGTAAAGTTGTAAGAAAGTAAAAGAACATAAGTTTTGAGTAAGAGAGCTTCATTCATGACATGATTTTTTACAGCTGATGGACCTAGGCCATTACCCTTAGATAAAAATACGAAAAATACAAAAATGGAGAAACTGTTCTACGCAGGTGAGGGAGGAGGAGCCACGAAAGGTACAATGGCATCAGGAGCCACTTCTTCAGCAGCAGCCTCTTCGGCCACATCATCTTCAAGTTCAATTATTTGGCTTCCTTCTGCGGTTCAGGCTCCTCTGATTCATGCTCCAAAATTTATGTTCTCAGCTTAGAAGTGTCAACGGCTCAAGTATGTACCTCCAGCCACTCTATCATATCCATGTAGGCATACCTCTACCAGTACTTCGCGAAGCTTTTATGTACTTTCGTCAAGTGAAAGTTGGCAAGGAAGTACTTCTCAGCATCGCTTCCAGTAGTCTCAACCTCCTGCTTAGCAGCTTCAACTTCTTTAATTAGCCCAGACACTCTGGAGGTCAGACCCCCTACCTGCTCCTTAAGAGCAACGTTCTCCTTATTTGCCTTCTCTAAGGCCTCAGCTACCAAACGCTGATGAGTGTCGGACGTCTCCGCTCGCTTCGTAAGCGAGGCCACTTCACTTTAGGACAAGTGGACCTCCTTCTTTAATTTTTCGATCTCCTCCAAAGCAGAAGCGAGCTTCACAGACTCCTTTACCTCTTTCTTCTATTGAGCCTCAGCCTTAGCCTTGGCAACCTTGGAAGCCTCCTCAGCCCGAATGGCTTTATTCACAAACTCCTTTTTTTCGTTGAAGGTTTTTGAAGAGGGCTGTAGACTCTATGGCCATACCAAATGACCTTCCCGCTTGGGTCACCATTGTGGTAAAGACGTCTTGTTACCACAAAAGATTGCCACTTCACCGTCTAATACTGGTGGAATGTCGTCGTTGCAATTTGGACTTCGGGAGGAAGGAGGGCAAGAGCTTCGGATTCAAGCTCGTCGATCCTTTTGGGGAAGGCCAATTTTCCTCGTGGGAGGTCAGAGTTTGTGGAGCCACTAGAAGTTCTTGACTTCTTTACAGAATCCTCCCCCAGGGGTCCCCCGGCAGCTAACCTCTTCTACTCCCATGAGGCCGCAGCAAGTAGCTTCTCCCATGCTGGGACCTCGGAGCGGAGGTGGGAGGAATGTCGTTTGAGCTGCCCACCCTGGTAGTGGACACTCTGAACTTCTTTTTAGGCTTTTCCACCACCACCTTTTTGCCTTTGTCTACAAAATAAGGTCGTCCCTCTTCTTGACCGACCTCCCCTTGACTGGCAGCTTCCTTACTAACCTTTTCGATTTTATCCCTCACCTGTTTTCCTCCAATAGATGAGGGTTTCATTCCTTACGACCGGAGATGGTGGTGGCCACCAGAATTGTGGCCATGTTAGGGGTAGGATGCCTTCTTTTCTCAAAGTTATATGTGAAGAGGAGGAACAACATCAGAAGCGAACGTATGTATAAAAGCCAGAATGAAAGCAGCTGGACGAAGTTATACCTCTTTGGGCCATTAGACAAAGCTCTTCAAAAAATCGATTGGAGAGGATTAGGCACTCAAAATCATAGGATGAAGAAGGACGGTGGTAGATGCCCTTTAAAGTAGCCCAATCGTTTTTGTCTAACTCGAAGCGCTCAACAGCTCCTGCAAGACAAAGATAAAAAGTTAGCACCAAAGTTAACAAGATAGAACAAATGAAGCGCAAAGATAAGACTCACTAGGTTCTGAGTAGGAGGTCGGGACTTTGACGTAGGGAACAGTGTCACCCTCACATTATTGTCACTTTCCCTGAACCCAGAACCACGTCTCTTTCCACTCTTTGATGGAAGAGAATAAACCCAAGACGAAGGGAGAGTGCGCCCCCTATAGGCACAGGGAATACCACCCCCTAGAGTCCCCCTTGCCTAATGACCTAGGTTGGAAAATGGTTTGGAATACATGTAGGGGCATGTCCTAACCAATGGAGGTCTCTTTCCAAAGAAAGTAAGTTCCTACTAGCTGGGCCCAGGCATTAGGGACGAGCTGTGTGGGGGCCAGCTCATACAACCTAAGGACTGCCCAAAAGAAGGGGTACAAAGGCAGATAAAGCCCGGATTTAAGGAGGAACTCACCGATGGCAACGTAGCCTTGTCGGCATAGTAGGCTCGCTCATCAGGAGAAGGGAAAGGAGTTCAATGTCATGTGGAATCTTATATTTATCTCTAAGTTGGCTAGGTGAGTTGGATACACCGAAGATGGGATTTTGGCAACCCCCAAGCTATGTTGTCCTTCCCCCTACCACCCCCCAGAAATCGAAGCACCTCGTCCAACTTCAATGGCTCTGACAAGGTCAGCAGTATTAGTTATTTGGACCCCCATTTCACTAGCTATCTCGCTAAGGTCTATATGTTCCCCAGTGGGTATAGAAGAGGCCATCAATTTGCAAGTTTGTTTAAATCTCTTTTACAAAATTGGAAAAGCAGAAGTTACAATACTTACAAGTCTCTTATAGAAGATAGGGAGAAATGAACACTGGGATTCATGAAAGCAACAAGAAAAGGAAAAAAAAACTCAAGGGAAAAGGGCACTTAGAAGAGTTTAATAAGCTTCAAGAAACTCCTGGAGAAACTTGAAAACTTGTATAAATTAAGAAGAGATGCAAAGATTCGTACAGAAATAGTAAAAGTTCTCTAAAAAATTCGTGCCTTTTATAGGCAGACCCACTCATTCCATCAGATCTTAATCCGGATCGTCCAACTGTTGATTTAAAAATTCTAATATGATGGTTCAGCACGTCAAACGCTTTGTCTTCTAAGGCCCAGATTAGGACGTTTGTTGCACGCACCCTCATGTGCCTGGAATTCACAAAATGCGTGGGAGACAGCCATCATTACGCATTAAAGGCAGTGACGATTGCGTGTATTGAAAGTTGTACCGCCTCAGCTGTCTTTTCTTGAAAACGTGCTGCGACATTAAATCATTGAGGCGCAATCATTAAGGACGCTTCGTATTTCTCGAAATTCATTAACATAAGGCACCTCGTAATTATCAAATTTCGAAGCTATGTAAGGTTCTCACCCTATTTAGCTGAACTGATTCAGTTAGTACCTCGGTTATATATGAACCTCTGGAGACACAACTTCAGATCCACCCCGACTTGACATCCCTTAAATTAGTCCAAGTGATGGAATGCTACCAAATAAACCACTTCGAACAACACTTACACAGGATCTGCAAAAGTCAGGTATACCTTAAATTCTAACCATAACAAGAATGATTATACTTAGACTTGTGGGACTATGTATTAGTGTAAAAAAAAACCACCCCCTACAAAAATCTATTTTCATCTTTAGTATTATTATTATTATTTTACAAATTAAGTTCACGCATTACATAAATAATCATCCTTAAACTGGGGGGACTATTGTTACTCTTCACCTTACTGGCTCAGAGAAATTATGCCACGTAGCAAAGCCATGTAAGTAGGAAAAGTCAAGCGAAGACCCCTGGGGCCCAAAACACGAAGAAGGCTTGCGAGCCTGATGTCCTTTGTACTACTGAGCCGACGCCCTCAAAGTTCTAGGACAAGGTCCAGGCTGAGGCACTACTTTCAAGGCGAAGCTGCCTAAGGGAAACAAAAGGAGCCGAGGTCCTCCGCATGAGGAACTACTTCTGAGGTGCCTCCGAGGCTCTAAAATCTTCTAAGGCCCATCAAACTTATGTTGTTCCTCAAGATTTGAAGATCTTCCGAAGTAATTGATGTAACGCTTCTAATAAAAGTTTGTCAGTGTGTCAGCCTAATGTATAGAGCAGCTGAATTTTTGTCAAAGTATTAATTGTATGAGTAGACAGTGATATGACGTCCTCATTAGGGAGATGAGGTCACGTGGTTCCGATTCAACGATTACCACGTCAGCCAAGATTGTATAAATATATTCCCTTTGTAATTTGGAAAGGGGTTGGAATGTTGATTAAGAATGATGCAAGAATTTAAACTCGAAAAAATGCAGACACTTGGGTTTATTTTTCCATCTCTTTGATATGTTTCTGAGTTATAAAGTTCCGTACAAGACATATAAATTTGAATACACATCATATATATCTCTTCACATATTCACGTTCGTGATTACATGGTTTTCATTCTAATCTTGGCTAGGCGATAGTTGTTAGCGCGATCGCTCTTGATTCCATCCGCTGGAACTCGAACACCTTTGTCTCTCGCTGCAAAGTACCTCCCGCGTCCAACTTTTCATGCTACCGCCATCATTCCGGTAGGAACGCGCGCGAAATCATACTTGACTTGACGTGAGTTGGTCCGTCATCTGTTGTCTCATTTTAAGGAGTCAACATCGACATCAAAATGTAGTGAAAGACATATATATAAAGACATTATAACGTCCACTTAGAGCTGCCCCTGGGCCAAAGCCATTAAGACAATGGCCTAGGGCCTCCAAAGTTGGGCGGCTAAAAAAAATCCTAAATTTTTACCCTAGTTATTTTTATATTTAAAATCTTTCCATAAATCATTTTGTACGAACTCTTTATCTAAATGTAAGTATGTTATTTATTAAATATTTAATGTTGATATACTTGTAAAAAAAATTATGTACAAGGATTTCATAATAAATAGTCGTCTAGGGTCTCAAAATTCTTCATGCGTCCACTTCACAATGTTGTGGAGTGAAAAAGTTTTGATTTTTTAATGAAAGAATTGAGTTGAATAAAAAAAGTATGTTGCATGTATTTTGAGAAAATACATAATTTTCTAGATGAGTAGTAGTAGTTGTTGTATGTAGAAGTAGAAGTCTAAGCGATTAGCAATTATCTAGGTGACATAAGTGATTAGCAGTTATCTAGGTGACACTGACCCTTGCATCATCCTATGACTAGTAATCAATTGTTTATATTTATTTTAAAATTAGAATTAGAATGTGGGGTCCATTTTTTAAAGTTCAATTTGAAATTACAGTTTACTTTGCGACGGGAAATTGATAATTTTAATTTTTAAAACACATTAAAAATATAAATATTACACTGTAAATAAAAAACACAAATATTTAAAGCATTAAAACTAATAATTAACTGAGAAATTAAGTACATGTACACTTTACAATTCATCTCATGTCAAAGACGAAAAAGATATGATGATGAAGAAAGAAAACACTAGAAAACTATATATGAGTATAATTCACTTAAATTGGAAAGAACTATATAAAGAAAAAAAAATCATAACGTACAAAATCTACGAAAAATAATTTATTATAATATAACATCTATGCTTGGTTTTCAACGATTGTTAACTGTAGAAACTTAATCTGAATTTTTCAAAACAATTTGGTTTAGTTCAAAATAGAAACTTTGAAGGGAAACGATACTGAAGCAAACAATTTTAAAATATCTTGATTTAGCTTCAATTTTTGCAATCTTCTTTTCACTCTTACTATTACCTAAATTGGTGCTAGAAAGAAGTGGTGCAACATATCTAAACTAATATTAAGCACAAATAGTATTAGATAATATTACTCTTTCTAGATATATATATATAGAATAAGTTGTACCTGTACTTGAAAGAAGAGTCAACTGCAAGAAGAATCAGTTAAGCATATGGTGAAATTTTGTTTCAAAATTGTTCCACGTCGCAAAATTAGCATTTGGGCATTTTGTTTACAAAAATACTTTATTGTTGCGCCTTTATAAAATTACTAAAATGGACATTGATTATATTGATATCATTACGTATCATTATAATTGGTAGTATTTTAAATTTATTTTTATTTTTATAACATATATTATTATTTACATATGTTGAATACATTTATTATTTTAAAAGGAAAAATAAATAATACCTATTAAATCTCAGAATTTTTGAAATTATAAATAAAAAAAGCATTGTCCATATAGTAGAGAATGAATTAATAATTTAATTAGGGTTAAATTGAACTATAGATAACTAAAGAAGTTAAAACAGAATCAGAAAAATTATTTTTTGTTACTTCTTAAAATTTGCTTGCATAATAAGTTATTCTTAAGTTACTAGATATCTAAATCAACTTCTTTATAAAACATAAAACTAATCCCAAATGAGCCATAAAATAATTAGAAAATGAAAAGATCCAAACTCATAATTAAATCAACTTTAGCCCTGCATGACAAGCATTATTTGAAAACTCGTTTTTTATACTCATTTTCAACCATACATTCACAAAGTAGTAGTCGTAATAATAATAATAATAATAATAATAATAATAATAATATTCTGCATGTAAATCTAAACATTTTTCATATTTTTTAATCACATATTGTTCTAAAAATTACTATTCAAAACATTATTTTTCCTAAATAATGTTTAACAAACAAGGACCGTTGGATGCCCATTTGTTTAGAAAAACATTGTTTTGAATAGTGATATTTTGGAGAACGTGGTTGAATAATATGAAAAAGTTTTGAATTTACGTGTAGAATATTTTATTATGTGAATGTGTGGTTAAGAACGAGTATAATAAAATTCTTAAAAAAGAATGAGAGACAAACATGTTAATTTTGTTTAGTAGGTCTAAGCCAGCATAAATTAGGTGGGAGCGTGGATACATGATAAAGTTGAGTGAAGTAATAATATTGTTCCTATTTTCTCTAAAGGTTTATCTCAACGGTTGAAATTTTGCCAAAACACCTTATCTTTTTCAACCACTCCTTCCCCTTCCCCTTAATGCTACATCCATTAATATTTCTCTTTACAAACCCTATCTCCCAGCCATAGACCGGCCCCATTCGAGAAAACATTGTACTCTCCCTCTCTCTCTCTCTCTCTAGAATTNTCGAGAAAACATTGTACTCTCCCTCTCTCTCTCTCTCTAGAATTTGGAATTTGTTGGAGAGAGAAAGATTGGGTGGTGGGGAGAGACAAGGAGAGGGCTGCTGTCCTTTTCTTTTCATTATCTTCTCATCCTTTGTGACTCGCATAATCTTTATATATCATTCAATTATCAAATCATATGATTGGACTCCTCCAAATATGTTGATATCATCCCATATGATAGACTATATAACGCTAATACCATACCAGTAGGTGCAATCATGCTATTACTATTAAAGATAAAAATATAATTGTTACGCGTCGATTTAGTTCGAGCAAACCATCTAAGTTCTACCCATTAACCAGGGAGCCACGCTCAGCTCGGCTAGACTTGGCTTTGCTCGTGCTGAGTTCAGTTTTTTTGAGTTAAGTAGAGTGAGTCGCACTACAAGCTTTTAGATTTTTTTTTTTTTTTTTTGAGAGATTAGAATTTAAAGAAATTTATAAAAAAAATAGATAAAAATTAATAACTTAACGTATTTAAATAAGAAAAATTGGATGGCTTGTGAACTCTACCACAAACTTGCTTGCTGTGCTCGACTAGGCCTATGCCCTAATGGAGGAACGAGCTAGGTCGCCTATGTACTCAGCTCTCAAGAGCCAACCTATCGAGCAAGCAAGCAAGCTTTTCGAGCACATTTTCACCTCTAGATAATATCTTCAATATTATATTGAAGATATTTTAATCTTCAACGTAGTATCGCTATGAGGAATCCCCAAATGAGAAAGATACATATAAATAGTTAGAATGGGCTCATTTGTTGGTCTCATTCATAGGGATGACCATCAATGAAATTGGTTACTGAAGTTGTTACACACTTAACACACGTCCACATATCATTATGTATGCATCCATAAATAACATGAAAAATTAACATTAGCATTGTGAAAAGTTAACTCTATATATATGTAACTTTTTTAAAAATTTTGTTTGCGAATATTTTTTAATTGTTATATTAAGTGTAATGCTTTTATAATTTATTAATAAGTGCTATATTTTAGTTGATTTATGTAATTTCAAATTTAATAATTTTAGTAGTAATATAATTTGTGATTAAATAATTTTTGTAATAAATTCATCGTTGAGAATTGAAAACTGAGGAAATAAAAGAGGCATTGTTCATTTTGTGTAATATTTGGTGTAATGATTTGGAGATGACTTTGCAAGATGCTTGTGAAAGTTGTACCAATTTGGTGCTACGGGTTGGAAATGACCTAAAAACTTGATTTCATACCTACTCAATTGTTAATATGATGAAAATGTGTTTTAGGTTGCAAAATGCAACACACTTTACCAAAACTTCAATAAATTGTGTGGTATACCAAATGAGTATTGAAATGTTTTCATTCTGGTCCATCGCTTTAACCATTTTGAAAGTGTTTCAAGAACACAACATTTAACAAGAATTTAAAATGAACCCTAAGTTATGTGCGTCTGATAGAATTTCGTAAAGTAGTTCGACAAGACATTCACTTCAATTAAATGAACTATCTCATAATTACTAGACCAATACAGATTTTCTTCAAATATTGTTCATTTGATTGAGGTTGATTCAACCATTACATAGTCGTTTTAATATTGGACTAATTGACTAAACTGTATAAGAATATTGTTGGATTCTAATAGATTTTAGGGGGGAGAAAAAATATTTAAAAAAATTGCATCAAGAAGTTGACATCAGCAAAAATCATAAACAAAGTGCTAGTCTCTCACTTCATATCAAGCATCAAGGATTGAGAAATTTCGGCTTCAAACGAATTGAATGAATTTAGACGCGTGGATATAAGTGGGCCCTGTACGGATTGGAGT
This sequence comes from Fraxinus cuspidata, assembly GCA_903798385.1. Taxonomy (NCBI): domain Eukaryota; kingdom Viridiplantae; phylum Streptophyta; class Magnoliopsida; order Lamiales; family Oleaceae; genus Fraxinus; species Fraxinus cuspidata. Next base: position 14,085 of record CAIGRP010024810.1, on the reverse strand, counting down.
TAAGAGATAAGATAAGCGCCCCAACCCAAAAAGTCCTTGGTGGGAGTGACAACATAATTGGGCCAATAGGCCCTCCATCAACCGCATATGCCTTAACCGAAAACCATAGGCTTGCAGAAGAGTATAAATAAGTAAATAACCCTTAATTTCATTTTCAAAGAGAATATATTATGATTTTGGATTTCATTTTAAAATGTCAAATTTATTAAAAGGAGTAGTTCAAATCCTTATAAATTGACTATATTTTCATCTTTATTCGATATTAGATTTTAACTCTTAACACGCCTTCAAAAGGTGGTAGTTCGTTTGAATAGATCAATCTTGAAATTCGTGTCACTTTTTAAGCTTTAATTTGATCAAATTGCTCGTTAGAGTTTAATAGTCTCTGATACCATGTTAAGACTTGGAGTTCTATTTCAAAATGTCAACTTTATTAAGAGAAATAGGCAAAATCCTTATAAATTGATCCATGTTTGTGGGATTTCAACCCTTAACAAAATGGACGTTTCATTTAACTATTATTGCTTACATATGCCTGGAAATTATATCTACATACGGAATTCAAGCTACATCGTTGCCTCTATCGACGAGCAAATTGGGTTTGCCTCCGATTGACACCACGAGCCATTTTGTGCACTGAAACTCTACCTCCGCCTCCACAAACTGCTACAGATCTATAAGTTATTTGTGGTGGCACCACATTTGGCAATGGTCCAACAACTTGCCAACAAAGGTTGATAGTGGGATTTTTATTTTACTAAAATAGGAGTTGGGTCAATTTTTCAGCATATCATGGGAATATCAATTTATTATGATCTCTACAAATTTGGATGATATTCTTCTGCATATGGACATGGAATTGCTTTTGTGGGCATGTTGTGTAGGTAGAGTTGGGGATTCAAGGTGACGATTATCGGATGGCTACAAATCTGATGGTCAAAGATGGTTATAGATAAGGTAATGATGCAAACCCATGCAATTGTAGTTACGAAACCTACGACATATTAGATCAAATCCAAGAAAGTCATGAATCAATTTTTGAAAACTCAACCCAATAAATTATTGAACCAAATAACCAAGACATTTAAAATCAGTATCTTGATATCGTGATCACAAAACCTATAAACCTCACTTGAACTGTTAAATGCCACAATAAATCAATTCTAGATAAGTTCGAATTTAGTTCCATGAAGAACAAGTTAAAAGCAATAAGCCTCGCAATAATATATCAATAATTGTGTATTTTTTACATTGAATAAAAAATTCATATTTATAGGGATCAATAAAATCCTAGATAATCTCGAAATTATAGTAAAAATTACAAAAAATAAAATTCTAGTTAAAATAGGAAACTAGAATAAAATTATAATTCTCGACCAAATTTTGAACTATACGGCTACATAGCACACTTAGGTGCAGCCGCGTGGTAGGTTTCTTTTCTTCTCGGGTTGGTTTTGAATGTTGGATGCGGCTGCAAGCTTAATTGCACCATGCAGCCATATGGTTGTTCGAAAGACATTCATCTTCCTTTGCATGAATCAATTGTATCCATCTTGTTTTTTCTTCCATGCCCAACATGAAACTTAATATTTTGCTAGTTGCATTCGAACTCTCATCTCATGTAACTTGAACATGTAATCCCATGAGTTCCTTGTTCTTCTTTGATCTTGATCTCGTCATTGGTCTTTCTTTCATAACTAACGAATCGTTGCTAGCTTTCGTCCCATAGTTCTCATCATTCCCTCCATCTTGAAAAAGATTTGTCCTCGAATTTTCACCTGCATCAAATAGAGAAAGATCGGAAATATTGAAAACATACATATTATACTCACCTGAAGATCCAATTTATATGCATTGTTATCGATCTTTTCAAGTACATAGAATGGTCATCTCCTCTCAATTGCAATTTTGATATTCTTTGAGCCGAAAAACACTCTTTTCTCATATGCATCCAAACCCCATCACCTGGTTCAATTATAACGAACTTACGCCCTTTATTTACTTGAGAAGTATAAAGCTCATTTTTTCTCAATTTGGCACTATACCTTTTCTTAGTGAGATCTTATCATCTATGCCTTCTTCATTCCTTCTAAGCTACCTCTTTCATCAACAAGTAAAGAAATTGGATCCAAAGGTGTTAGTTAATTAAAACCATAAACAATTTCAAATTAAGTATAAGAACCAGTAGAATGTGCGGCCCAATTATATGCATATTATATTAATGACAAGCAATTCTCTCAACTTTTCAAGTTTTTATTGACTCTAGTGCGCAATAGTTTTGTCACAGTCCTATCAACAACCTCAATTTGTCCATCCGTTTGTGAGTAACAAGTAGTAAAAAAGAATAGCTTAGGGGCTGTTCTCTTTGTGTTTCAGTTTTGTGTTTTGAGTTTTGAATTCATTTTGAGTTTTGTGTTTTGAGTGTCCATTTTGAGATTGTTAAAAATGTGTTCTCTTTNCTTTGTGTTTCAGTTTTGTGTTTTGAGTTTTGAATTCATTTTGAGTTTTGTGTTTTGAGTGTCCATTTTGAGATTGTTGAAAATGTGTTCTCTTTGACATTTTGAAAAATTGTTTTGAAAACACCAAAAACAAGTTTTGAAAATTTTGACTTGATTATAACTGAAAACACTCAAAACGACAAATTTATCGTTATGTGTTTTCTTTACAAAATTTTAATTTGTTTTCAAAAATGCATTTTCGAAAATGGGAAAGAGAACGCGTTTTCGCTGTTTTGGAAAATCGAAAATAGAAAACGATTTGAAAATGGTAAAGAGAACAGGGCCTTAGTTCCTAACTTACTTCATCTTCCAACAATGACTAAGGGACTTATCATCTCTATCCGATAAAATACGTCTAGGTACCCCATGCAAACACACTACTTTTTTAAAGAATAAATCCGTAATATTAGTGGTATCATCAGTTTTATGACATGAAAATGAAATGTGTCATCTTACTAAAACTATCTACCACCACAAATATGAAATCTCTTCCTTTTTTAGTCTTAGGTAAACCCAACACAAAATTCATAGACACATCAACACAAGGCTCACTAGGAACGAGTAATGATATATACGAACATTTTGGTAAAACCTTAGACTTCACATTTTTACAAGTTATGCATCTACTACAAACCCGATTAATATCAACTTTCATTGTCGGCCAATAAAAGTGTTCATTTAACATTTCTAAGATTTTCTTAATCTCAAAGTGACCTAATAAACATCCACTATGTGCTTCACATACTAACAATTCTTTCATTCAACACTTAAGTACACATAACTTATTCTTCTGAAATAAATATCTATCATGTTTAAAGAATTTATCTATAGCACATTTGTCACATGATTCATATATATTAAAAAAGTCCGGATTATTACCATACATGTCCTTAACATATTCAAACCATAGCAATTTGGCACTTAAAGAAGTAAAAAGTACATACCTCCTTGACAATGCATCTACTATCACATTTTCTTTACCTTGTTTGGATCGAATAACATATGAAAATATCTCGATAAACTCCATCTACCTTGCTTGCCTCTTGTTTAGTTTATATTAACCCTTTAGATGCCTCAAGGACTCATGGTCGGTGATGATCATGATCTCATTTGGTCAAAGATAGTGTTGTCATGCCTTTAAAGATCGAACAAGTGTATATAACTCCTTGTCATATGTAAGACAATTGAGAGTTGTACCACTTAACTTTTCATTAAAGTAAGCTAATGGTCTTCGTTGCTGCATCAAAACATCTCCAATACCTATTCGTGCGACATCACATTCAATCACAAAAGGAAAAATATCTTTGATGAATACTCTAAAGACAGATATGTTCTAGCTCATATAACAACTTTTTAGTGTTCGATTTACTGTGATGTTGTCGTATTCTGTTTTAAGATTAATTTATTTTGGTTTAAACAATATTTCCTTTTTCGGATATTCCCCCTTTTATTGTGCATTTGCCTATTTTCCAATTATGCAAATTAAAATTTTGGGCTTTGTTGTATGAGGTTTTCAATAATTTTTTGATAAATATTTTCTTTTAAAATGATTATTGGGTGGAATGGTGTCCACTGTCCGTTACATAAACTTTTATTATATTTCCTTTTAAAATATTATTTTTGATAAATATTCCTTTTAAAAGTTCTTATATTTGTTGTCTTTTAATTCCACTTTCCTTTTGTGACCATAGGTGTTGGTTTAGGATTGTGTGCATTCTACCGCATCTATTTGTTCCATGCTTTCCCAGTTCTAATACTCCAGAATTATTTGAAAATAATTGTGTTGAAATAGGAGCGTTTTCAAATTTAGTCACGATTTATACAAGAAATGAGTTCACATAGGCAATGATAAGGGTCACGTACTCTAATTAATTCAGCATCACAGAATGTTATGAAACCAGGCCTAAACACTTGGAACTGATTTCTAGTAACATGTGAAGATCATATACAACCAATCAAATATTGGAACAAATTTTTATTACAGTCATAGTCGATGTGAAACTTGCCATGATTACTCGAAGACATACGTTGTTTGTGATTGAAATTTCTAGGCTTGATGCTGCTTCTTGTTGTTGTTGTTGTTATTGTTAATAATAAATACCTAGTTAATCCTTAGCAATCTGGAGATTGTACTCGAAGGCAAGACACTCAAACAGTGATGGATTTAGGGATTCCCCTCCCAGCCCATTTTAGTTTTTTGTAGTCCGGTTCACAATCCGTTGAGATTTAGCATGTCTTACAAAAAAATTTGTTCCGATTCAAAATCCATCCTTGTACGTCCCTGCACTTAGCAATCTCATGCTCAAGCCCTAACTTGCATCGACTCCGATTATAATTCCCAACCCAATAAAACGTTCCTTAGTTGTTTCAATATTGAGTTTGCCTTGACCCATCTGTGGGTCATTTCATAAAATGCTGGGGTGAGTTCAAGCTGTTCCAAACGTAACAGTGGGGTTGGACCCCATTGAGATGATGCGCCGTTGCAAGCTGGACCAGAACATCAAGCTGCCTCTCCATCCTACCAACCTGCACCCGGTTCCCATACATAATAGAAATTTTATTGATTGTACGGTTCAATATGAACTGGGCCTAGGAGAATTCGATAGAAAAATTAGATGGCCCATTCCAAAACAAACAGAATTTGAAAGAGGAAATTAGGTCCACTTACCTTCATTTAGTATCAACAAAGGTCCCAACCTTTCATAAATATACAGCTGGAGTCCAAATGGATTGAAACATCCATTTTATCAATAGTTGACCAAGAAAAATGGACTTCGACCAATTTTGACTAAATTAAAAGGAGTAAAATGGTTTTTTTGTATTTTTCTCATATTAAATAAGTTAAAAAAATTATATTAAAATAAAAAAAATAAAAATAAATATATAATCCCACCCCACCCAACCTAACCCCCTAAATCACAACCGACGAAATCTTCTCTTCTCCGACAAGACCTTACCAGAAATTGCCACCATAGCGAACTTCGACCTACACCCACACCGCTACCACAACTCCCACTCACCATCACATACTACTAGTGCCGGCACCCACATCACCACCTTCCAACTTACTGTACATTCGAAAATCAAATCAAGAAACCTCACCTCCACACTCAAAATCAAACTAAGAAAAATCAATGATTTTATCTCCATCAAACCTAAAAATAAAATCCCACCCCGCCTAAATCAAAACTAGAATTGAATTTCTCCCAAATGAGTTTGAGAATGGGAAAATTGCAGTAGCGGCGAGATCGATTATTTGAAATCCTAAAAGCTGCATCGATTTTTTGTCCCTTTTTTGTTGAAATAGTATCATCAGATTAGATGTCTGGACTGTAGGAGTCGACTAGTGATACTCTGCAATAGTGGGTGTGATCAAAGGAAGAGTTGCCAGCAACTTTTGAGTTCGCGAGTTAGAGCTTTTTTTGGTGGTTATTCGAGCAACATCTGATGGAGTTAGGGCTGGTGATTGAATGGGATGTGTAGAGGAGAATTATGGCTTTTCGATGATGCGTGGGTCAGAAGGTTTGGGCAATGTTGGGGAAGAATATATAATCGGTGGTGGTGTCGGTCGATGATAGTGTCTGATTTTCAGTTGTGGAAGATAGGTTGTGGATAAAAGAAAAATCATTTTTTATTTCTTTAATTTTTTTGTTTATTTATTTAATGTGATAATTTTAAATTTACAATTTTACCCCTTTCAATTTAATCAAACTTGATCAAAGTCAAATTTTCTTGGCCAAATAACGGTCAAATAAGGTTAGGGACATTTACCGGCAAAAAATGAAAGTTAGGGTAAAGCCTGCAAGAATTGGAAAGGTTAGGGACCGTTGTTGCAATTTTTCCAAAAAAAATAAAGGGTTATTAGCACAAAACATCCTTATGTTTGAAGTTAATTATGCAAAATGTCATCACCTTTCATTTTATTTTATTTTTTTTGTATTTTCATGTCTATTTACACATTTAATTGCAAAAATTAGTATTTTCATCCGTTTTTCAATAAAAGGCTATGAAATGGTGCATATACCCTTATATTTAAATAAAAATAAATAAATAAAGAAGTAATTGTAACTATGCTCCAAATTTAAAAAAAAAAAATTGCAAACGAATTTTAAATAAATAATTAAAAATAGAAAGAATCCCCTTCACTACTCTCTTCCGCCTCCACCGTCGGAGTTCACAACAATTAAAAAACGTCACAAAATTTTCATCACTAGTGTTGCTACTCCTTTCACTGCTAGTCCCAATCATTTCATCTCTGGTGCTGCACCAGAAAATTTTCCTTTCCCATACCCTAAAACTCCAATTCCTCAACCTCAAATCCAAAATCAACCTCAGCCTCATGTTTAAAATGCTCAACCTCAATAAAATTTATTACAGCTACCAATTTTGAGCCAACCTCTCCCTGAAACACTTGATTCCACTACTATTTACTCTGGAAAAACCAGCTTCTCAATGTTATCATTGCAAATGATCTTGAAGAATTGGTTGATGATGGCACACTTTTCTGTCCACCCAAGTTTCTGGACCTTCATCAGCGTTCAGTAGCAATTAAATACACATTACGAACAGTAGCAGAGGCTAAAGCGTCTGGTTATGAGTTGGATTTATTTCTCACAAAGAGAAATGGGTCAGATTGTAGGATACAATAGAGCTGTTAGCAAAAGGAAAATTAGGCACTCCAATTCTTGAATCTGTTGCAAGTATTGGCCTATTCTTCGTTTTCTTGGTGGGTTTTGAACATGATTTAAATTTCATTTGTCAGAACCGCGTCAACGAAATCGCCATCGCTGCGGCAGCATTTAACGACATGACAGCTTGGATTTTACTCGCCATTGCTCTGGCAGTAACAACGACAATAGTTTGTTGAAATTTTATGAAACTTTAAATATTATAAAAATCTAATTTCTTAATTGTCAAGATCATCCATGTCAAATCATCAAGAAAATTAATAATGCGGAACATATCTTAATTTTTTGGGAATAATTTCTTATTACTTGATATTGATTCCGAATCTTGAATCTGGATGATTGGCTCTTTTGGTTCTTCAGCTTTTTATTTTAATTTTTGCTTCTTGTTCTATAATCTTGATTGTCTCGTTTTTCAATTTAATTGCTCTAATCCTGGTTCTTATTTCTTGATTGTAATCTGGATTCTTGATTGTTGGTTTCTTGATCTTTTTCTTGATCTTCCTCTCAATGTACTTTCTCTAAGAATTCTCGTGGTTATGGGATGATATAAAGAATGAAAAGTTACGTATGAATTGAGAATCATAACCCTATATATAGTTTTCATAGATGGGTCAAATACAATCCTAATGGATTCAGTATCTACACATATAATCTAGCACACATTTTATTTAGATACCATAAGCCCAATAATTTAATTCTTTATTATATCACTTTAATTGAGCTCAACTTTAAGATATTATTATATACAATTAATTACATATGTAAGCCCACAATGACAAATTAATAAACCTAATAATTTCCAACTTTGGCTACATATGTTACCTTATATATATGTATAACTTTATGATGTCAAAACTTTTGCTATTATAACCAAAATCATCTTTGAACAATCTCGTCCATGGGTTATATCAATGAATCAAAGCGGTATTCGTTATAAATATCAATACATCCAAAATATGCAGTTTAGTGATAATATTTTGCAATCATATTCTATTATCAGAATATCCAATGATCTCCAATTGGTCTGATTTTCTTGAATATAGTCATGTAATTCTTAGTTCCCTATAGATACCAAATACCCTAATGGGACGAAAGGTTTAAAGGTAGGGTCTCCTAATTAAATGGCTGCCTAACATTCCAACAATGAATGTTATATCCAAATGTGTGCAAATCTAAGTATAAATTAAATTCTCAACTGCTGAATCACGTAGAATTTTTCTGTATTTTTCTTTAATTAAATTTATCATCGAGGAATTAATTGAGACTAAACTAGTTTCCCTTAACAATAGGGGTATCACCTGATTTACATATCTGCATCCCAAATCTATTAAGAATTTTATCGATACAACTCTTTTGTGATAATTCAAAAATACACTTCTATATCCTTAATACAAAATAGGTGTCACTAAGATTTTTCATTTCAAAATTTCATATTGAAATCTTTTGGTTTTATGCAATAAGCTTATATCATTGCATGCAAGCAGTATGTCATCGACATACAATACCAAAAAATATGCTTATTTGCACTGAACTTGTAATATCATTACGGGAAGCGGGAAACCAGCTTAAGTCTATAGATGAATTTCTTTAATTTGTAAATCATGTGGCGTAGTTTAAGATCAAAATGTGTCACAAATGACATAATTGTCCTAAAAGAGTTCATAGAAACCGGAGAAGAAGTCTCTTTAATGTCAATGCCTACCTTTTGAGTAAAACCATTTGCAACAAGACGAGCCTCATATCTTTCTACATCACTCTTCAAATTTCTCTTGGTTTTAAATATTCAATTACAACCAATGTGTTTCCCACATTCAGGCAATAGAATGAGTTCCCAAACGTTATTGTTACTTATGAACTTTATCTCTTTATACATGACATTAATCCACTCCTTAGAATTATTTCTTTACATGGCTTTATAAAAGTTGATTGATTAGTTCTTTTCCATTAATCCATGCCAATTTTTTTTTCTTGGAGAAAGACTATAAAGTCATCCGGAATTATCTTTCTCCTTTTTATAGTGAATTTTCATAATAGCATTTGTTCTTGAGGTTGTTGAGCTTGTTTTTCTGAAACAATCTCTTGATTTTGTATAGAGAATTTTGTAATATTGTTTTGATTCGAAATTGCTTCTTGAACAAGATTTAGAGTAGAATTTATCCCCGATCTTGATAATTGTCAATTGCAACAGAAGAAATATATACATATTCTTCCTTTAAGATAAAATTTTTAACCTTATAACCTTATTTCCCCCCGCAAACTCTACATCCTTAAGGAATCAGACATTTTCCGTTTCGAAAATTGACCTAATAGTGGAATCTTTTTTTCTAAATGTAACCCCTCAACAATTGCTTTAGTTGGAATTTTGTTGAGAATTTAAGGTGCAGTTTTAGTGTTTCTACCTAGAGAGATTCTGATGTACTATAGGACGATTCAACATTCCTCTAGGAATTTAGCAAAAGTCAGGACATTGTTCTTCTGATCCATCATATCGTCATAGTATTCACCACTATGGTAAGATCTGACTTATTAAATTCTTTTTACAGAGTTGTTATTTAACTTCAGCCTTGTATGCCTGAACATGTCCAATGTTTGGTATTTCTTATAGATGAGATATATGTAGCCGTAGTGAGAAAGGTTTGCCTATGAACATACTAAATTATTGTTGATCATTCCAAGAAGTCAAAGAAATGGCCCACATATATCCGTATGAATTAATTTTAAGACGTCTGAAATTCCATTGGTACCTAATCTCCTTATATTTGTTTGTTTTCCCTTAATGTAATTAACATAGACACTTAAATCTAAAAAATTAATAGAATCAAGAATTCCTTCAGCACAATTTGTTACTCTTTCTTGAGAGATGTTACCTAATCACTTGTGTTATAACAAAGCAAAATTCTCATTGATTAATTTATATTTAATATAATGTGAATCCACATGCAATGTTTTTTTATAAGATACAACCATATTAAGCAGATATAGATTATCCTAACCGGATAAAGAACTGGTACCCACAATATTTGAATTAAGAAAAAGACCAAACTGACTATTTTAAATTGAACAAGAGTAACCGAATTTGTCCAATGTAAAAATAGAAATCAAATTCCGCCTAAAAACGATACTGCAAATACCTTTTTCATATTCAAATTATAATCAGTCTTTAATAATAATCTAAAGTCCTTATAACATCAACTTTTATTAATTTGTTATTGTCCCACATAGATGAATTTTTCGACATCAATCAACTTTGATAGTTCCACATAAACATACTTATGTGAGTAGTGGTACCGAAATTTATCCACCAAGTATGTTTAGGTATTGACACTAAATTTACCTCAAAACAAACCAAAGTGAGCGTACTTTTCTTTCCACGCCAGCGTGGTATTCAGTACGATCCCTCTTCACGTGTTCCGAATTTTTACCAAAGTAATAGCCAAATTTATCCTTTTCAGACTTTTGCTGTTTATATTGAATCGAACCGGATGCAGCCTTTTTTTTATTCTTTATAACTTGTCCTTAGAGGTACGTGCTAAATGAGCAATATCAGTTATATCTTGCACCTTTCTTTTTCTTACACACAATATGAAATGAGATCATTAAGAGTACACTTTCCCTTTTAACAGTTGTAACTGGCCTTAAATTAGCCAAATTGTGCAAGAATAGAAATCAAAACTAAATGCACGAGCAAGTCATCAGACAGTTCGACCTTTAATACTTTTAGTTTTGAAGCAAGATAAAACATCTCCATGATGTACTCCCTTATATATTTTTTACCCTTATACTTTTGTGAAACTAAGTTCGCTAAAAGCGTGCTAGTTCCAGCCTTATTGCCATTTGCAAAGAGTTTATTCTTTTAATTTAATCAAGAAACTCCTTGGCAATAGTTACCTCATCGGACACAGCGCCTTGAATGTTGCTGAAATTTTACGCTTCAAGATCCTAAGACTTATGCGATTTGAACTATTCCACTTATCTGAGTTTCCTTTTTATTAGCAGAACTTTTATCCGTAAAATTAGTAAGTTGTCCAGTTCTTAATGCAATGTCTAGGTCGATGTTGCCAAGGACGATACAAACATTCTCTATTCAGCCCTTAAACTTTGGTTTAAGTACATGAATTGAATTGATTATGTCAGATATTGTCGAAGTAGATGGATTAACCGAATAGCGAATTTAAACCAAATTAACATGTTCACATAGGAATCCGTATTGGACAATTAATAATTTCAAATAATGTTGAATCCCATCACAAGAGACAGAGTATAACATTGATATTTAGTTTTTGGACATAAATATTAACTTGTAAGTGATACTCTTGGTGTAATAATCAAATATTGACAATCAATCATTTTAAACATTAAGTCCATCTTTGTATTGACTTAATGTTCAAATAATGTTAAACTTTACAATTATCAAATATTTATCATCATAGGTGTAAATAATTCGACCAAATATTAACCTTCATTTGGTCTATCAATATCCACATGAATTATGTACACACAACCTTTCTAATATTTCAAATAAATTAATTTAGGCAAGAGATGTTACTTTGGTAAAATGTTGTTTCAACTAATATATTTTAGAAAATTAGTAATCCGAAAGAAATTTTAGTTCCAGAATTTGAAATTTGATTGCCCACTTTATATTTTAATTTTTTATTATTATTATGAAATGAAAACGGTGAGCTCATTCAGAAACATGTGATCCCGGACTTTGGGTCGTAACTCGAGGCTAGTAATGGCAGGCTTAATTCGCAGCAAAGGAAGAAAATCTACTATTAATGCTGGTACAATAAATTTATTTACTCACCAGAATTACAATTCAGAAGGATGGTCGAAAATCATGAAGGAATAGACGCGACAGTAGTACTTAAGGCATCAAAATTTGTACAAAATTAATTCTAAATAACAATAATCTTAAAATTTTAAAATTTAGGACTAAAATTCACATTCCATCATTGAGGAATTCAAAGTATGAATTTTAACCCTAAAATTATTTCCTTATTCTCAACAGTTTAATATGAAGTTGGTTCTGATACCACTTATTAAAACTTTATAAAACTTTAAACATTATAAAATTAGAAAACATAATTGCTTAATTACCAAGATCATCTATATCAAATCATCAAGAAAATTAATAGTGCGGAACATACCATAATTCTTTGGGAATAATTTCTTATTCTTGGACCTTGAATTTGGATATTGGCTCTTTTAGTTCTTAAGTTTTTTATTTTAATTTTGCTTCTTGTTCTAAAATCTTGATTGTTTTATTATTCAATTTAATTGCTTCAATTCTTGTTCTTGATTGTAATCTAGATTCTTGATTGTGGATTTCTTAATCTTCCAGAAGTAATACTAAAAAATAATTATTTTTTGTTGATTTGATGACACAAAGAATGAGAAGTTACAAATGAATTGAGAATCATAACCATATATATAAGTTTCCATATGTATCGACGATGAGTCAAATATAACCCTAATGGATCAAGTCTCTACACATAGAATCTGACCCACACTTTATTTAGATACCATAAGCCAAATAAGGTTTCGCTCTTTGGTGTTGCACTTGTTACTTCATGATGGTGGCTATCAAGCCTGCCATGAACTAGGTGGCGAGATGGTGTTCGTCGGAGCAAGACACGGTGGATGAGGCTTATATTTATATTTACCACGTGCATATTTGGTATTTTTTTTAATTGTTGAGCAGAATAGAAATTAAATTACATTTTGTGATATATCTGTTGTGGTGAGTTTCAAGCGGCTATGGTGGGGAGAGGGTAAGGCCGTGAATAGGGACCGAAATTCGAACTATTAAAACCGAAAACCGCGGATAACCGAACCGAATGGGGCGAAAAAAATCGAACCGATGGTGCAATGGGGGTGGTTACGGTTTTGATTTTAATGACCTGATTCGTGGTGGGGGCGGGTATGGTACTTAGCGACGGTGCCCCGCCCCGAACCGATTACCCGTTAAAAAAAATTTATTGAGCAATTGGGCCTTCCATTATTTTTCTCAAAATTAATTGGGCAATTTTGACAATTGGATATTTCCAAAATTTTGGCCCAATTAACATTACTAATAAACCCTTAACTCAGTAACCTAACTCTAACCCTATACGTTAATTCTTCATTATGATTTTTTATTAATACTTTTGTTGATTTGATGACACAAAGAATGAGAAGTTACAAATGAATTGAGAATCATAACCATATATATAAGTTTCCATATGTATCGACGATGAGTCAAATATAACCCTAATGGATCCAGTCTCTACACATAGAATCTGACCCACACTTTATTTAGTTACCGTAAGCCAAATAAGGTTTCGCTCTTTGGTGTTGCACTTGTTACTTCATGATGGTGGCTATCAAGCCTGCCATGAACTAGGTGGCGAGATGGTGTTCGTCGGAGCAAGACACTGTGGATGAGGCTTATATTTATATTTACCACGTGCATATTTGGTATGTTTTTTAATTGTTGAGCAGAATAGAAATTAAATTACATTTTGTGATATATCTGTTGTGGTGAGTTTCAAGCGGCTATGGTGGGGAGAGGGTAAGGCCGTGAATAGGGACGGAAATTCGAACTATTAAAACCGAAAACCGCGGATAACCGAACCGAATGGGGCGAAAAAAATCGAACCGATGGTGCAATGGGGGTGGTTATGGTTTTGATTTTAATGACCTGATTCGTGGTGGGGGCGGGTATGGTACTTAGCGACGGTGCCCCGCCCCAAACCGATTACCCGTTAAAAAAAATTTATTGAGCAATTGGGCCTTCCATTATTTTTCTCAAAATTAATTGGGCAATTTTGACAATTGGATATTTCCAAAATTTTGGCCCAATTAACATTACTAATAAACCCTTAACTCAGTAACCTAACTCTAACCCTATACGTTAA
>CAIGRP010024797.1:0-38449 GCA_903798385.1 Fraxinus cuspidata | reverse complement strand
TTGAAAAACGAAATTGCAGAAAAAAAGAACATACAGATTTTTCACCCCTTAGGGCCCGGATGTTCAACTTGAAAGACAACTCACCCGTTGGGCATCTACAAAGTAGATTACGCTCGAATCCACTAAGAACCACAAAGAAAAATACAGAATGTATGAAGAAATCTTCGATTTCTTCACTTAAGTTTCCTTTAGCTTCCCTAATACAAAACTCTCTCCTTACAACCTCTAAAATTGTACACCAAATAAAATTTAACAATATCACTAAAATATTACAAAGATCAGAACCAGAAGATCACAAAGAATACGAAGAGACGAAAACACTCAAAGAGAGACGAAGGAAACCCTAGAAAATACATCACACACTGTACAATCGAAGAGTTGAAAAGGGAGTTATAAAACTACCTTTAAAGCATTCCATCCAATGGTCCAGGGTATGCCGATGTGAGGTCAAGATAAATTCAGTTAAAAAACAAACAGCCCGATGACCCAATTACACAGTAAAGCCCAAAGACAAATGAAGAGGCCCAATAACACTGAATAGAAGCAGCCCATAACAATCTCTACCTTGCTGATCTATTCTTGTTATTCTTTCGTGGATTCAAGTCATAACTACACTTGTTTCATTTGCTCTAATGTTCCTATAAAGAAAAAAAACAATCATTTTGTATTAAAGACAAAATAAAGCAAATATAGAATTTAACTAAATTCATTAACTTCAAGATATGTTCAAATTTTCAAACAGTTTCTGAATTTGTTTAGAGTTAGTACCTTGGTACCAAAATCAGAAGGATTAAACTCAGTTGAAATTTTAACCAAATTAATCAACCCTTTTCAAGCATGTTTCTAACAAAATGAAACTTAATGTCAACATGTTTAGTATTATCTGTATAGATTCTAACTACTACATTCATGAAACCAATTTCATTTAAAAGACCCTTTAACCATAGTCCATCTTTAACAGCATCAAAAAATGCAATGTATTCAGATTCTGTGGAGGATAATGCTGCAATCTTTGCAATTGAGATTTCCAACTAACACAATCATCACAAAGAGTAAAAACATAAGAAGATGTGGATTTTCTCTTATCTAAATCACCTGCAAAGTCAGAATGAGTATATCCTTTCACGATAACACCTTCTTTATACTTTTAAAATCTTAAACCCAATTCAGTTGAACCCTTTAGATACCTCATCATCAATTTAATAGCTAACCAATGTGTTTCACCTAGATTAGCCATAAATCTACTAAGGATACTTGTAACATGAGCTAAGTCAGGTCTGATACAAATCATAAGGTACATAATAGAGCCAACAACATTATCATAGGTATTTTACTCATCCTATCATATTCTTCATCAGTTTTAAGAGATTGTTCACTAGAGAGTTTGAAATGATTTGCAATGGGCAAAGTCTCATATTTGCATTCAGTCATGGCAAACTTTTCAAGTACTTTGTCTACTTAAGAGTTTTGATTCACATACAAAACACAATTTTTTCTCTCTCTTCTGATTCCATGCCTAAATTCTTTTTGCTTGTCCTAAATATTTCATTTCAAATTCAGCCTTAAGTTTTTCTTTAATAGAGTCAATTTCAGATCTATTATGGCAAGCAAGAAGTATATCATCAACATATAACAGCAGATAAATAGATTTAGGTCCTCTTGATCCTTTGAAAAGAAACAGGAATCAAAATTACTCTTAAGAAACCCCAGATTCTGAACATAATCTTTTGGTTTTTTGGTTTATCAACAAGAATCCATGTCTTATTTTAATTAGGGAGTCCAGTTCTTCTTGCATGGCTACTAGCCAAAGTTTGGATTTTTACTGTTAACAGCTTCTTCAAAGGCTGTGAGTTCAGAATTAATAGATTCAAGTTCAGAGTAGAAAGTCACAAATTCATCAGTGTTAATTCTGGTAGAAGGAAACATATTCCTTCTATTCCTATCTCTAGCCAACTGATAATTTCCAAAAGCAGTATCCTGAAATTGTTCTTCAATATCAGATTCATCTTGAGGCTGCTCTGTTTCAAATTGAGTAGTCTCCACCTCAGTCAAATTATCAGGTTCAATGGAGTTAAATTTTTTTATTCTCCGGTATAGTTTCTTTAACAGGAGTAACATGATCAATATTTTGATTTGAGGGGTCTTTACAAGGGAACTGACTTTCATAAAAAAATCACATATTTACTAATGATAACTTTGAACCTATCTTTTCCTTTAACCCAAAGTCTATAATCCTTAGTTTCTTCTCCATAACCCAGAACAACACATTTTTGAGATATGGGGTTCAAGTTTGTATATATCTTGATGAGAATAGGCAGCACAATCAAACACCATAAATTTAAAATAATTTGGAGACTTTCCAGACCATAAGTATTCAAGGATTTGAAAATCAAGAACACTTGAAGGTATTCTGTTGATCAGATTAGTGGCAATTTTTAGTGTTTCTCCCCAGAAAAATTTTGGAAGGCTAGAACTAAGTAACATGCATCTCACATTTTCCAATAAGGTCCTATGCGTTCTTCCAGCAATGCCAGTTTGCTGAGGAGTGTACGTTACTACTCTATGCCTTAGAATTCCAGATTCTTTACAAAATGAATCAAATTCATAGTTACAAAATTCCAGACTATTATCTATCCTAAGTGCTTTGACCCTTTTATTTGTTTGATTTTCAATTATAAGTTTCCATTGTTTAAAATTTTGAAAAGTATCAGAATTTTTTTTTTTAAAAGGAAGGTCCAAATTTTTCTTGAGAAATCATCCACCATTAATAAGTAGAATATAAATCTACTTAAAGTGTTCACTGATACAAGATCCACAAGTCTGCATGTAAATACTTAAATATTGAAGTGGATTTATAAATTCCAGTTTTGAAAGGCAATTTGTTTTTTTTTTCCAATAACACAATCTTCACTTAATTTTAAACTTTCAATATTATCCTTTCCAAAACATTTTCTGAAGTATTGAAGTGGATTTATGAATTTCAGTTTTGAAAGGAAATTTGTTTTGTTTTCCAATAACACAATCTTTACAGAATTTAAGTCGTTCAATATTATCCTTTCCAAAACATTTCAGTTTATTTAGAATCATCAATCCCTTTTCACTAATATGGCCTAATCTCCTATGCAAAATAAGGATTTTATCATCGTGAGATTTCACAACTGCAAAACTATTTCCAACTAAAAGTTCAACTTGCAGTATGAAATCCCATTGGATCTAGGAGAAGAAATTATTTCTTTTGAGTTAAGACTTATCTTGGTAAGACCTTTATAAATTCTTATTTTGTATTTATCATCAAATTGTCCAAAAGAAATTAAGTTTCTTTGAAGATTAGGAACATACTTAGTCTGAAACAATTCAAGAGTGTGATTGTTTTCTAATAAGAGTTTAAGGTTTCTAATACCTTTTATTTGACAGGTCATATTATTACCCCTCTGAACTTGACCTCCACTTAGATCAACAAAATCAGTGAACAATTCTCTAACGGGACAGTATGAAAGAAACAACTAGAGTCAAGAACTCATTCATTTAGGTTTCTTTTAGTTGTAGTAACAATGACAACTCCCTGTATATTAGATTTATTTATGCAGGCAATATTTGCAGACCTTTCTGTATTATATTTTTCTTTCATATCAGATATTTTCTTGAAGCAGTCTTTTATGAGATGTCCCGTTTTGCCACAATAATAACATTTTCTTACTTGCAGCTTAGGTTTTGGTTGGTTTTTACTCTAATTCTGATTTCTGAACTTAGGAAATTCTAATTTTCCTTTCTTATGAGAATTAAAATTGCATTGATTCCCCTTCTTGTTGTGATTAACCTTCTCTCTAACATTCAGACCTTCTCCAAACTTAGAGTCCTTAACTTCAGTTTTTAATTCAAGTTTTCTATTTCTTAAAGATGATATAACTATTTCAACAGTGAGTTCAGTTCTCCCATACTCTAAAGTATTTCTAAGTTCTCTGTATTTATCACCCAGTGCATTTAACAGAGCAACAACTTGTTGATCTTCAGTTAATTTTTATCACAGTCAGTTAGTTCTTGAACCAGTCTTGTGAATTTATCAATGTTTTCTTTTAAATTGGAGGAAGGATTAAATCTAAAATTGTAGAATTGTCTAAGAAGATAACATTTGTTGGGCATGATCTTAGTTAGATATAGAGATTTTAGCTTGGTCCGAAGACCCTAAGTATTAGTAGTTTTTCCAACATTTCTAATTACAGTATTAGATAGATGAAGAAATATAGAACTCCAAGATATTTCATCTAACTCGTGCCTTCTATAAGCACTAAATTCAGTACCCCAAGTCTCATCAATGGCAGCAACACACCTCCGTTGTAATAACAGAGCCCTCATCTTTTGACGCCACAAACTAAAATCTCTAGTCCCTCTCCAAATTTATACTTCAAATTTGTGTACAGTGGTCATGATTACAAACAAACTAACGGATTCAAATTTATACACCACACAGAGTATACTAGGTATATACAATGTAATGAAAGTTAAAAAAACAAATATTACACAATTATAGAAAAAATAAACAACTGATCAACTAGTGCAGATATATCAAGCTAAATCGTCAATTTGACAGGTTTGAGGAGTGATAACCCATAATTTCCCTATTCTTTCAGATTTCCAGATCCTCAAATTAGATATTGGACAAGGGAAAGCAGATGAGGATTAATTACCTTAATAACTAGATCAAAAATAGACAGAACAATTTAATAATTGACTGAGAAATGAGAAAGGGTACAGATAATTATACCAGAGCTGAAACTTTCAAAGTTTCAGGAAAAAATGTATTGTAGGAAAGTACCAGAACCGGTTCAGTAATCCAGAGTAATGCACAAAGTACCAACGAGTCACAGCAACTCGGTGTGACCGAGAGTGAGTTAAAAAAAGTCAGTTGGAATCAGAGTGAGTCAAATCAACTCACTAGCACTCAAAATGAATTATCAAAGGAACCACAACTCAATAACGAGTCAAGAACCAGAGCACCAAGAACTCAGTGAAAATGCAAGATTTTAAAGATCGGTGTCAAATTGGTTTATTTTCCACAAAGAACACCATCGAACAAAAAATACTTAATAATTAAACACTAAGGTTCAATAAATTTGAAAGAGAGATCCAATCAAGAATTGGATCGAAAAACAAACGGAACAAAAACCTTTAGAAAACGCAATTTGTTTTAAAAAAAGATCAAAAGTTTTTTAAAAAGTGTTCAGATATGCAGTTTGTTTTAACCCTAACCCCCTTTTTAAAAAAAAGCTCTGATACCACTTGTTGGTTTCAGAATCAAAATTTGCATACCAAGCAAATATAAAAGCAAGAAAAACAAAATTGCAGAAAAGAAGAACACATATTTTTTAGTTCTTCGGGCTCGAATGTTCAGCTTGTAAACCTACTCACCCGTTGAGCATCTACAAAGTAAATTACGCTCGAATCCACTAAGAATCACAAAGAAAAGTACAGAATGTATTTCTTCACTTAAGTTTCCCTTAGCCTCCCTAATACAAAACTCTCTCCTTACAACCTCTAAAATTGTACACCAAATACAATCTAATAATATTACTAAAATATTACAGAGATCGGAACCAAGGAGACGAAGGAAACTCTAGAAAACACATCACACTGTACAATCAAAGAGTCGAAAAGAGAGTTATAAAACCACACTTAAAGCATTCCATCAAACGGTTCAGGGTATGTCAGATGTGAGGCCAAGATCAATTCAGTTAAAAAACAAACAATCTGGTGGCCCAATTACACAACAAAGCCTAAAGACAAATTGAAGAGGCTCAATAACAGGGAATAGAGAGGCAGCCCACAACAAAAGTTGCGAATTACATGCTTTCTTATTCTTGAATTGTTGAGAATCCAGGTTGATGTAGTTGCCAATGTGATCATACGAGTTCTCTCAAAGAATTGTCCCCAATTGAAATGTAGGTGTCGTATAAAATCTAAAATTTGTACACAAATTGGACCAACTGCTTTTTGAAAAATCAAACTTAACAGCCGTTTCGTGCAATTCTGGTACAAGTCTCTCTATAACTAATAGAATTATATAGAGCAAGGCCTTATCCAATATTTTGGCCTCGCATGGCCAGTCCTATACTTATTTTTTTCCAGTCTCCGGGATTCGACTCTTCACTCGCAATATTCTTTCTCACTTTAAAAATCTATATATATATATATTTGTTATTATCGTCAGAACACACTTTATGCTCGGAATTTTGTCCCCTACGATTACGGAACTTCTCATTTTTAATTTGAACTTATATTGCACGTGAAATGGGGTGTTACACTCGTACGAATTAGATACATTGTACTGCTTCTTCATTCAATGAATGCCCAAGTCGTTGCCGCTTAAAACCAGCAGCGCCAATTGAATTGGTTTTGCCAATTAACAAAAACGGCGCAATTTGCCTTTTCACCGCCTCTTTGGAATCTTCTAAATTCGCCACTGAGTCTCTGACTGAGTTTCATGCCTTTATTTATTTCTTTTCTTTTCTTCCTTTTTTGTAAAATAAAAAGCAAATTTGGACAAAATCGAGGATTGGTTCCTCTATATTCAAATTGTTCAATGCTCTCTGTAATTAAAATTAAAAATGAAACTCAAAACTTATGTCAAAAGAATCTACTATTTATTAATTCCTGAAGATGCTTACAAAATTTCAATTTATTGAATAAATTCTCGAGTTCCAAAAACTAATAACTACTAATCAAACATAAGTTAAACCACAGAAGTTGAAAAATATTGCTGAGATCAGACTCAGATAGGAGTGACATCATCAAAGCTCCACAGATTCAAAGCACCACCGCCCACCACCGACTCCTGTGCCGAATTAGGTGGTGCCGCTCCAGACTGCCCGTCGAGATACGGAATCTGATAGAACTTCATGTAGTTCTCATATGCCATTAGCTCCTCACTCAGCTTCTGCACTTCATCCTCCGCCACCGCCACGGTCGCCGCTTCTTCAGCCACCTTAATTACATTCTCTTTACCACCATTACTATTTCCACTCATCTCCTCCTTCAGTTTCAGGTCACAATACGGATAACCGTTCTCCAAGCCCGAATTCAACCCGTGCCTGGATACGGAAACTTCCTTACTGGGATACTCCACAACAGGGCCAGTCTTTATTCTTGAATAAAACCCATTATTATATGATTCCACTCGATTAAAATCACCAAAACTCCCACTATGCTGTTCATTATTGTGAGGTTTAGGATTGAATTTGTTGCAACTATAATCATCGTCTTCGTTGGGGAAATTAACTTTGGCCTTTTTTCCTCTGATTTTACGAGCTTCCTTATCATAGGCCCGAGCTGCTTCTTCAGCTGTACTGTAAGTGCCCAGCCAAACCCGAACGCCTTTTCTCGGGTCACGAATCTCAGCTGCCCATTTGCCCCAGGGTCGCTGCCTTATTCCCCTGTACAAATTCTTCCTCTGCCTTTTTCCCTTGGCGCCTTTCACAACATGCTCACCATCTGTGTGTAAAAATTCCTCACCTTTCACAACATGCACACCATCTGTTTGTACCAGTCAAATTCAAATCCAAAAGAACATATAAAAAGCATACCCAAAAGAACATATACAAAGCATTGGTTTCGACATCTTACCTTTGTGGGGTTGAGATGTTTTGGAACTGGTATTGACATTTGGGCCGGAGGAGGAGACGGGCCAGAAGTCGGCGGAGGTGACACGGTGACTACCACTGCGGGGAATGAGGTCGCCAAGTACTGCACCGCCACACATTCTTGAATTAGGACAATATGAAAAATTCTCTGTATGGTAAACTAGAAATTGAAACAAGAAAAGAACAATACAGAAACGTATGATATAGAAAGGTTTTGAAAATGGAGTTAGATATTATGGCCTTGGTCACGGGGGGGTTTTGCAGTATAAATATAGGAAATGGGTGAGGGCCCAGCCGTCGGTGGGTAAGTAGGAGTAATCTTCTTTGAATTGATCTCGTTTATCCAATTTTTTTATTGGTTGAGTTGGTTAAGACAATTTATCGCATCTTGCGGTACCAATAATTTTAATCTAAGTTATTAGAACTAAAATGAATACACTGGTTAATATGACATAAAGTCGACACAAATCACGACGTTCTTAACGAACATAAAATGAGAGTGTTTAAAGTAGAGATATAATAAAGGAACACGTATCACTTAAAAAATATACAATAGAACACAATTTATTTACTAGCGTAAAGTAGCACGTTGTTTACTATGCTATTGCACATGGAGCGAGGTTTACCCAGTGCGCACTCAAAAGTAGCGGCTGCGGGTTCCTATGTCAACAAAAAAAAAAGTAGATATACGAGATAAAGTTAACTCGTACAACTCCACAAACTTTAATAAAACTCTAGTTTTAGTAAGCATAAAGTGAAAGACATTGTTTTGCTTTACTCTCTACTCTCTCTCTCTCTCTCTCCATTCCTAATTGTCACTCTATCTCGCATTTTCACGTCCTGAGTATTTGAATGGTCCTTTTCGTTTACCCAATAGCTTCCAAGTACAAGAGGAGGGGAAATTGGTGGAAAGGGAAAGGAAAGAGAGAGCAACAATATAATACTTGAAAACACTAATAAAAAGCTTTGTATAAGAATCAAAAAAGTGTATAACTTAAAAAGACTTTTATCACATTCTGTAATTCATATAATTCTCTTTCGCCGACCTATTACACCCTGCCGACAACTCGCTAGATTCCAAGCAGTTCGACTGCCAATGACAAATTTACACACTGTGGCGTGTTACAGGGGTCTGGTGGGAAAATAAAGAGTAAAATAGAATTAAAAAAGTACACGACTTGAGCATGCATTGCATCTTTATTTTGTTCACACAAAACTTATTTTTCATATTTGTTGGATTTTTTTTTTCTTTATTTGTTTATGGATTGATATAATTTTGGTGTTTGTGTTGGTGATGGTGGTTTGTAGTGAGGCAGCAGCAGCTTACAAGTTTTACCCTTCGTATTTTACGACTGTAACATTTCAACGGTGAGGGTGGAAATCGATGGCAATGAATGTGTAACACTATTTGTTACTGTTGAAAATTTATTTAATATATATGGCGGAAAATAAAATGTATTTTAATTCCCACAAATGATCTTTTTTATGTTTAGAAAGAAACTATGATAAAAATTGTACATTTTGTACATTCCGTTAACTCATTTTTTGATTTTGAAACACAAACAATCACGACCTGTAATCCATAACTGTCCAATTGTTCAGACTCCAATGAAAATCTACATAGGGAACAAGAATTAGAGAATTATAGTTTCTCTTTTCTTGTACTAGCAAATTTATGAATTATTGTCTGTTCTATTTTTCTGAAATTCTAATGACTTATTAATATAAGTCTAAATAGACTTGACCCGTCTATTAAACTTAACCTGATCAAATATTTAATTAATTTAATTAATTAATTTTGGTTCATTAATTAATTAATACAATTACTAATTCGAGTATATTAACAAGCAACCCAATTAATTATCTGTACAACACTTGTTAATTAATTAATTGATGAATCTCATTATTCTGGTTCTCCTTTTGTGTGTGATCCATCGGTTTCAAACATGATATCTAACGACATGAATTATTATTTTGATATAATCAAAATCGATAAATTAAAATACCTCTTTTAATGTATCACCAATTTATATTCGTCGTCCCGTATTGACATAAAGCAATGTGTCAATACAATATATGTAATGGAAAATGTCATGTGGTATAACAAACTAAACTTGTTTGTTTAACATGAAATTATAATAATTAAATGCACAAACAACTTGAGGATCCAAATTTTAGAGTTCAATTTTGGTTTGAATATCTCAAGTTCGGTCCCTGAACACTAACCACATAAATTCTCACAAAATCAACCTGATTTTGCATGCATGGTAAATTTTTTCCTAAAGAAAAAACTGAAAGGCAATGCTTTCAGGATTATCAATTTTCTGATATTACAAGCATGTTATGTACACCAACATTCAATATATATAAATATTGAGAAGTTTTCGTATTAACATTTGTCTTCTAAAATGTTATCCAAGGTGGTGTAAATACGTATAATAAGGCTTGTAAAACATTCGGTCTATATGTATTGATAGATATGGATTGTCTAGTTTTAGAGGTTTGTAGTTTATGATTCATTTGCTTTCATTGTATAGGGAGTAATACTACTTTTATTTCATTTGGCGTTCTATTCCCCTGTATTCTCGTCTTTTTGACGAAATATACACGAGTGGAGAATCTTGATCCCCATCGACCTTCTTTCGTGGAACCTAAAAATTCAGTGTGGATGTCTTTGCTCAAAAAAAAACACAACACGAAGTCTATGTGTACATTGAATAAAATAATAATATGTGTAGATATATATGAAAGAAGCAGCATATTTATCACATTCAGGTGAATAGCCGGTTCAATTGTGCAAATGTTAAAACGGAGTCTCCGGGTTAGACCATGGTTGGTTCACCACTTTCTCAGTCGGATCGCTTAGTCCTTCCCAAATTTAAACACCAATAAGAAGTTGAATTGTAAGAGAGAAGAATCAATGTTGAATGTGTAGGAAAACGTCTGCACTGCTATTATTCAAATATGCATATGCAATAATTATTTTATCAGCCTGATATTATATGATGCAATTACAACAGTGATGTGCATTACCTAAAACTCATCACCCCATCTACGGGTCAAAAAAATTGAAAAAAAAAATAAAAAATAGTCAAAATATCATCTTTAGTTTTCAATTTTTTGCTGCTATTCATGCACAACCAGGAGGGATAGATTTTCCTCTTAACACAATTTTTGCATTGTCACAAACAGATGAAAGAGAACCAACGGCACAAGAAGGGGCTAAATCAATATCAGCCAATTCAACACCTTCACAAGGAACTGCTTCGCTGCAGCTTAGAGCAACTGGAATTTTTGAAACTGTTGTTCCCTTTATGTTTACGAAGTGAACGTCGCTGATCTTCACCTTCGATTGCTGCGAAAAAAAAATCGAGGTATCTTCAAATATCGTATAAACAGATTTGAAGATTAACCGATATATTCAAGATTTATCAAACCATTACGGGTGGAGTATATTACGTACCTCGGGTTTATTCTTGGAGTTGTAATGCTGATCTATGATGATGGGGTTTTTAACATCAGCCATTATTATATCTTTGTAAAGAATGTCGGAAGCTTGGATTGATGGAGATGCATGGTAGGTTTTGATTCTTGCACCATTTGTAGTTCCTTTAAGTGTGCAGTTGATGACACTAATTCCCTTCACATCTGTTTCGTCTGGGCGCTTTCCGAGGCTACCAACACTGACATACAAACATGATGAGTATTTAAATGATCCGATCTAACATATTCTGAACTCATTTTTATCGCGTCTAAAAGTTTAAATTATGGGATACTAGGGCTGACCTGATGCCGTGTCCCGGGCCACAAGTGATTTCGGAGACGAGAATGTCGGTGGTGCCATCACCAATGGAGACACAGTCGTCGCCGGTTCCGATGATGGAGTCAGTGACATTGACATTAATAGAACTACTTATGTGCATGCCGTCCGTGTTAGGGCTGTCGTCGGGGGCAGATATGTTGAGCTTCGATATTTTAATGTTTTCACTGTCAGTGACCTTAGAATGGAAACCCATGCTGTCTACGAAATTCACATCGTGCATTTCGGAGTTTTTTACCTTCTCAAACATAAGAGACTGCACCCAAAAATTGTGCACGTTGTTACGCCTTACATGAAAAATTATATCAGCATGCATGTACGTGAGTGGATGAAATCCAGGATAAATTAGAATAAATTAATTTCTCTTCTTTCTAACAATTTAAACTCTTAGATGATGATGTCATTCAGGAAAAAATAAATGAAAGGTGGTCTTACAACTGGGAGAAGAGAGCCCTCATTATTGCCGTCAGCGAACTGCCATGAAGATTTTCCCCGGCCATTAATGGTTCCTCCCCCAGTGATTACAAGGCCATCGATCTCGTTAAGCTTGATCCATGAGCCTGAAGTGTAAGCGCTAAGGTCTGTGCTTGCCAATACATTTCCTTGGATTTCAATGGTTATGGGTTTTGAAGCCGTGCATGGCCCCTGGAAAATGACTTCCCCAGCCACAAAGTCTCCCATTGGAATAACAAGCTTGGCTGGTCCAGTTGATTCGCATGCTGCTTTCCAGGCATCGATGAACGCCTAAAAAAAAAAAGTTAAAAGATTAAGCCTAATTCCCTTCTCACGAGAGAAATGAGCAATGAGAATTGTAGATTTCAATTCCCCTAATCACTCACCTCGGCATTATCAAACCTGCCATCAGCTTTAGCCCCATACTTCATAACGTCAAAAATTGTCTCACCAACAAGGCCACGACGGACACCATTGAGGGGGGTGGATTTTGCTCCAATCGTGAGCAAGGCCAAACTCAAGAGAAGGCATGTTTTGACCCCAATATCTCTTGGAACAGCCATAATGGCCTTGAATCCTTTATGAGACAATTTTTGAGTTGTTAAGAAGGATGAGAATTTTTATTGGAAATGCCAATGGGTTGTGAATGGAAATAAAGCTTTTGGTCTCAACGTGAATATAAACTGTTTTTGGAACCACATATTCCTTTATTGGATTGAATCTTGTGACTAAGAATTAATCAATTTTTCTGATTTTCTTTTGGTTCATTCATTATCAAGAAAATGCACGAATTCATCGGGTTATCCAGTTAGTTTTATGGCTATTTTAGCAAGTGTTTTGTTACCATTCAATCTATTTTTAGGTTTTGTAGCCATTGCATCCAACAAGTTTTTGAGGGTAAGTAGTGGATGCATATGTAAAATCACCATTTTTATAGAGGGCAAAGCTTGAAGACGATTTTTTCGGAGATCGACCAGGCCAAGCACGATCAATCAAAGTTGAATTCATCAATCTACCTTCGACCAACATACTGATGACATTGATCAATCAAAGTCAAATTCATCAATCTACCTCCGACCAACATACTCACTAACATCTATTTTACACTTCCTAATTATATTCTAAATTTCATGAACTATACGTGATGTTTACAGAAAGTTGTTTATCTCTCACAGTACTTTGTACAGGAATTTGACCTGATTGTATCAACGATCACCGACTCTTTTTCTTGACTTGATGATCTTGGTGTTAATGATTTTTGTTCAAGTATACATGAAACATATAGATAGACAGAGACGTGATTAAAATCTGTTGAGAACGAGGTCCTAGAGATTTGGTGCACGGAATAATTGATGAAAAATAAAATCATTAGTGAAAGATATAGTAAGGCAGACATATTTTTACATCCAAATCTCAGAACGTAAGCAAAAATTTCCAACTACTTAACTGAATTGAAATCGTAATTTTAAAATTTTTGGTTTCTATCCACATGGACTTGTCAACTATACGGTTTGAACAACAAAATTTTTCGAAGTCATTCGAAATCAAACCGAACAGTTTAAAGTTTTTTTCTTTTAAAAGAAAAAAGAAAAATAATCCATTTAAATTTACAGACCCATTGCTTCACTTTAGTCAATAATCACTTACAAATTACAATTTTACAAAAATAAAATAAAATGAAGTGTGTCTATTTGTAAACAATACACATAGATTTTTGTGGTTGTTAACATGCTGTGTTCTTTAATTTTGTTTTTATGGTAGACATGGCAAGTTCTTTAATTGATCAGTTTTCTTCAAAAGTAGGTTGGTCCATTTGTACTTGTAGGCATCTTTCTCCCATAGTTGAGAAAATGAGATTTTCTCTTTAAAAAAAAAAAAAAAGAAGAATCAAGTTGATTTGAATTTCACTCGATGTTCATCCAATTCAAATGAAGGTAAAAGAAAGAAATTCACCAAATAAATGGAACATACGACATTAGTAGGTTTTGGTTAGTTTTCATATTAGAATTTAACTTCACTTCTATGTGTATAGAGAAAAAAAAAAAAAAACAAAACACAGAGAAAGAATACGGAATACACACAAATAGGTGAAGCCCCTATTTTTGGCAACATTTATCACATGGGGCCCACCTCCACGTGAGTATCCGTATTTTTTGTACAAGCAGAAAAATTCATTAGACCGTTCACCGATCATTTTTTATTTTTTTAAAAAATTCAAATATCTTTAGAATAAAGAAGATGCTCTTGTTCTTCATTAAATATTTCTCAATCGGTAACACCTTCAATTAATCAAATTAGGCAAAATCCACCGACAATGTACTTTGGGTTAGAAATTAATATAATTGTCATACAATAAAGTGTAGGAATAAAATTTATCGACTGATCGAGTTTTGTCACAGCACGATATCCTAAAGCGAAATTGTCTGTCGATAACTGTGTGACATTTGTAGACAATCATCTCCAAGATACAACGATCAAAAAAACCAATTGTGCAGCAATCACAAATGATTTTCAGAACTCTCAAGTGCACTCCAGAAAATATGTAA
Organism: Fraxinus cuspidata; assembly: GCA_903798385.1. Lineage (NCBI taxonomy): Eukaryota > Viridiplantae > Streptophyta > Magnoliopsida > Lamiales > Oleaceae > Fraxinus > Fraxinus cuspidata. The sequence goes on along the minus strand of CAIGRP010024797.1, from coordinate 23,996 downwards.
AAATTGAGTATAATATTTTTTACTGAATAGAAAGATACAATTTCGTATTTGTAGTAATTTTCTAATGTCCAGATGTGTGTTTATATAAGCAAAAAAATGATGTAACTGCCTCCACTATGATCCAGTATTATTTGAAATTTTTATGGTTAATGGTAATGGATTGTTAATACTAAACAGTTAAAAACGGCCACATATTATGGGCCTGTTTGGGCCGAATTAAAATCTGATTTTAATTTAAGTCAAAGTAAAACGATCAATATTAACCACATCTTTCATAGATCCCGCATATTTTCAACCACGCATTCCAAAAACTTCTATCACAATCCACTAAAAGTCTAATTTTAATCCACACCAAACACTCCCTATATTTATTGTGGCTCTGTTTGGTACACATTAAAATTTTCATTCTCATTCTTCTACTCATTTTCAATCACATATTTTTCAATAAAATAATATTTTTCATCACATCAATAACTTTTCCTTCTTTTTCAACCAGACATTCTCCATCAATCCACTATTCAAGAATATACCCTGTATAAATATGTAAGTGTAGTTGCTGTTAATACCACCAAAACTCTCCTTGAGCTTTAGAGATAGTGGCTAGAAATTGCTACAGAGAAATGGATAAGATTGTGCACAACAACTTGAGCGTAAACGGGATCAGTATGCACGTAGCCGAGATCGGAGAAGGTCCGGCGGTGCTTTTCCTCCATGGTTTTCCCGAGCTGTGGTACTCTTGGCGCCATCAGATGCTTTATCTCTCATCAAAAGGCTACCGGACTATCGCCCCCGACCTCCGCGGGTATGGCGACACCGACGCGCCGCCTTCCGCAGCCAGCTACACCGCTTTCCATATTGTTGGAGATTTGGTGGCATTACTGGATGCTTTAGAACTCGAACAGGTTTTCCTGGTGGCGCATGACTGGGGCGCATTGATTGCGTGGTGGTTCTGCTTGTTCCGGCCGGATCGGATTAAGGCTTTGGTTAATACGAGCGTCCAATTTCACCCGCGGTACCCTTCCGTCTCATTTATTCAAGGATATAGATCTCTTCTAGGTGATGATTTTTACATGTGCAGGTTTCAGGTATGTTTTCAGTAATGTAATATTGAACATGTTTCACTTGAGATTAAACGGTTACTTTGAAAGCAAACAGTAAAATAATACGTAATTCTTAATTTATTAAGGTATGAAAGTAAAAAAATTGCAGCCGATAAAATTATGGGTCAAGATTAGGGTTTATTGCTAGTCCTCAATGTTCGGTAAAATCTAAAATAAAATATTGTCCCACGAAAAATAATGTCTAATTATGATTTTGTAATTATTATCAAATTCGACGAGTATTTTAACTCAAAGGAGATGATTTTTTTTGTTTATACCTATTTTGCCGTAGTTCGGCTCCCATTAATTCTCGTTATTTAACATTATGGCTCATTATTCAACCCAACTTGGTGGACACAATTGTATCCACTTCTATTCATATCATTTCAAAAGTCAGAGAATCTAAAAAAATCCAATGAACCGTTAAACCCATTGACATATATACCCTCCATATTACTTGTGCAATGCCATTCTTACCCCCTGCCATCACTCAACCAAATTGCAAAACTAGGGGCACAAATGTCATTTTACGCATTAGCCAACTTAGTAGTCAAACCCATGTTATGAATTTTTTTGTACAAATTTTCCTTTTATAGAAAAAATACAGAAACTCACGTTGAGTGGGGCCATGTGAATTAAATATTACCAAAAAAGATCCCCACCTATTTGTGTGTATTCTGTATGTTTTTGTGTGTGTGCGCGCGTGTTTTTTTTTTATTTTTTTGTACACAGACTCTTTTAAACTATGAAGGTAATAAAATTGTTTTTATCAATATAAGTAATGAATGTATTAAATATCTGAATCCGTCTATTGGTGTTATTCCAATTATCGACCCATAAAAAGTATTATTATTTTCTAATGTTAATCGATAATTCGATTTTATTTAATATTCGTTTCCAAGATATATTAAACTTATATTTAGCACGATTCGATCTTATTCCTAATCTGCATTTATATGAAAAATATGCATTAATTCACATGATTTATCCCACAAGATCTTACACGCCATAACTATTATTCTTAATACTTATTATCTGTGTGTTAAATATGCAATGTTCTACCTGTTGTGAGCATCCCAACATTACAAATAGGCAACACGTTATCCCGTTGGTAGCTAAATAAATAATACAACATGAATGCATAAATAATCAAAATCCCAAGAAATTACTAAATCCACGAATCATAAATTAAATTTAACAACTAATAAGGTTCATCATCCATCCAATACAAATGAAGAATCTAACATAAAATTCTTGTAATTAATTACACAAGAAATTTTGGAAAAAAAATACCTTGAAATCAAGAAAGAGAAGAAAGAGGAAATATTCATGTTTTTCTTTTTTAACTTAAATCTTGAAATCGGGCTATGAATCTTCAATTCCTTATATGATTCCCCTTGATTTGATGTATAGAATCGTTCTTCACCTCCAAAAATATATAGAATACATGTAGAATTAGGTCCAATGGAGGTTGGATATGTTCCGATCGAGTTTTGGAATATATAGAATGCAAAACGATTGAATTTTAAAAGATGCTAAAATAAGAAAAGAAAAAAAAAATTCCCATTTACCTTGGGGCGCTCGCCTTAGGTAGTTTTGGAGTTGCATGAGGTTTCAGAAGAGGAGGAGCGCGCCTCCTCTAGGCTTGTCCTTAGTAGCTTTCAATATCTTTATCATAACTTCCTCTCCTGATATCCGATTGAAGCGATTCAAAGTGCGTTAGAAAGATAACTCAAAATGATACAATTTTTTTAGAAGTAATATTTTTTAATTCAAATGTTTGCTATGTCAAAAAGGGATCTCAATATGAGGTTGAAAATCCGGAACATAACTTTTTCGACTAAAATTTGATGTGTGATAACACTTCAACTATATTTCATCCATTTGATTTCTTTTCTCATCCACTTAACACCTAGCACTCTCTAATCTTCATATTGAGGTTTGTCAAAACTTTTGAGCATTTACACTTTAGTCCTGGAACTTTGAATCCCTTACAATTGAGCTCATTTTCGTCATTTTTCTCTAATTTTTCTTCAAATCATGAATTGTGCTTGTTAAACACAATATATAACAAATTAGATTATATTTAATAAAAAAAAACTACAATATGTCATTATTTAAACTCCAAAACTCGCCCCACGCATCTAATTAGAATGAGAGTTACTATGTCCATGTTTGGATCCCATTTCCTAAAACTCATTCTTTCTCAAATTCATTTTCAATTGAATATTTAATGGAATCCACAATTTTTTTTATCAATTTTTCAATCATACATTTTATTAACTTTTAACAAAATTTACTGAAAATCTAATTTATAAATAAACCAAACAAGGGTTATGACTTTTTGTCTTTGTTCCCGGTCGGTTGAAGGTTTTATGAGCCTTTGCAGACTTCTAACTTTAGAGACAGAATTATCATTAAGTAAAAATTTATTTATTAATAAGCATATTCTTTCGTAAAAGATTGTGTCGATTAGATAATTCCTTCCAAATATCACGTGCTTTCATGTAATCAGTATCAACAATTTATGAGATTTTGAAGTTCTCTTTTCGTTAAATTGGGGGTGATTTTACGGTCTTATAGCATCCCCGTGAAGAGGAGAAATACAATCATTCTCAATCTTGATTCTCAGTGAAATTATGCCGAATGTACATGTTTACCACTAGAATCTTATAGCAGCCGATTCTCTCTATAATTGATGGGTGCATCACATTGTTTGATCGTTTTTTGTTTTCAAAAAATATTTTTCTCTTCTTTTCTTTTCAATCACACATTTTTTAATAAAATAATATTACGTGCAAACCCAAATTTTTTTCTTATTTTTCTAATAACACATTCTCCATCAATCTACCATTCCAAAATGCTTCTTAACCTTTTAATGAGGCTCAAACAGAAATCCTCCATCAATTTGGGATCCTTTATAACGAGTTTTTTGGGATAATATATTTTGGAATAATAATTTTATTTCTAAGAATGTGTGGTTAAAAATAGAAAAAGTTTTGTATTTATGTTAATATTATTTTATTGAAAAGTGTGTGGTCAAAATGAAGTAGGAGAAAAATGTATTAAATTATAATAGAGACCAAACATGTGTGAAGTCTAAACTAGAAATAGAATATGAATTCTCGTCTTTCGACTTGAATTATGGGTCCCTTAAACATATTGAGAGCCTATTTGAGCCACATTTTTGTCCAAAATGTATTTTGAGTATTTTGATAGAGAATGTGCGGTTAAAAAATAAGAAAATCTTTGGGTTTGTGCGTAATATTATTTTATTAAAGAATGTGGAGTTAAAAAATAAGAAAGAAAAATGTATTTTGAAAATAGTGATGACCAAACAAGGGCACTTGCATCAGCTGAATGTTATGTTATGATCTAGGAACCAGAAGCAGAAGAGGCATTTGCATCAGCTGAAACAACACATGTAATGAAGTCACTCTTTTCATTCCGAGGTGGAAAACCTATCATCGTACCTAAAGATGTAGGGCTTAAGGCACTTTTCCAGGCTCCAGCGACATTGCCCTCGTGGCTTACCGAGGAGGATCTCAACTATTATGCCACCAAATTCGAAAAAACAGGGTTCACTGGAGGATTGAACTACTATAGAGCATTCGACTTGTAAGTTGTTCTTGTCCATCGTACCCCTCCAAGGCCCTCCGTGACCTCCCTCTTTACCCTGGATACGTGCCCCTCCCCACCCTTGCCATGTAATAATATTTGTTTTGAGTGATCGATGCAGAACCTGGGAGCTTGTAGCACCATGGACTGGATCAAAAGTACCTGTACCTGTGAAATTTATCATTGGGGAACTGGACATAACCTACCATGTTCCTGGTGTCAAGGATTACATACACGATGGTGGGTTCAAGAAAGACGTTCCATACCTGGAAGAAGTGGTCGTGATGGAAGGAGTCGCACATTTCCTCAATCAAGAGAAACCCGAGGAAGTCAGCGAACATATATACGACTTCATCAAGAAGTTCTGATGAATCTTCATTATTTTCCTGTTGTTATACTGAGTTTCAACAAATCTTTGAATAAGAAATTAGCATTGACAATTCTCTACTATCTATAAAATTGCACGTCTTCGAATAAGCAGTTGTGCCTATTGCAAAATACTTAAATCACTACGGGAATGTTTTGATGTGTAGTCCTAGATTGGACTCGATGGCGCAGTTGACAAGATTTTTGGTCAAGCACATGCATTAAATCAATGGCAAAGATTGACTTAGATCCAATGTTAGAATTAAACTCACACTATCATAGAATGAAACATTCGAGTTTGTAAGTACGATGTATTTGCCAGAAACTACTAACGTTCACCTAAGTCTTTTGGATATCCATAATGCTGCAACCGAAGATGATAACACACAATAGATAAACTTCCGAGGAGATTCCTTGCCAACATATCAATCCTAACTCGGAAGGAGTCTTCCTATTCATATCGTGAAATTATCTCCAAGTCGGATTGTGTGAACATGTGCAAGGAATCAAAAACAGATCAGAACTTCTGGATGAAATCGTAAATGTGTGCACTAATTTCATCTGGTTTTTCTTGGTTAAGAAAGTGAGCCACTTCTTCCATGACTACTACTTCCTGCAAAAATGGCACCTGTCGCTTGAAGCCACCACCATGTATATATTCCTTTACACCTGGGTTATTATACGTAAGGTCGAGATCTCCCACGATAAACTTAACCGGAACCTTTATTTGCACACCAGTCCACGATGCTGTGAGCTCCCAATTCCTGCAGCAGTAAGAAAGAAAATATTGCACAGCTTGAAAAAAAAAAAAGTCCTGAAAAGAACTGTTATGTATTAAACCCTATGGGTATGTTGAACTAGAATTTTTTTAATATGTTTTGTACTGTTAATCTATCTCACCAACATGTTACTAAGCATACCAATCAATATTAATGAAGAGAAAGCAAGCCTCATTAATATCATCCCAACTTTTAGCGAGTCACCAGATCACGCAAGATTGATGAATGTGCTCAACAAAAAATGCCATATTCGTTGTTCAGGGATTGAAAATTTAGGGATGACAGAAATTTTTTTGTAGCTGTATGAGGCATATACAGAAAGACAGAACAAGGAAAATTTAAGCACCATATGTTGAATATTGCCCAAAAAGACAGAACAAGGAAAATGAAAGGGTCAATAATCCATGTCAAAGATGGATCAGTCCAATAAAGTATGGATTCTAAAAGAATTTATCACGGATTAAAGGGGAAAAGGAAAAATGAAAATGCGAGTAAGACTTACAGGTCCATAGCTCGATAGTAGTTTAATCCACCCGTGAAGCCTGTTTGGTAAAATTTGCTAGCATAATAATTGACATCATCTTCTGATAACCAAGATGGCAACGTAATTGAAGAATGAGGTGAGCCCCCAAACCCTCTACTTTTAGGAACACAAAGTGGAGCTGGATTTCGAGCCGTTAAAAATTTCTTGATCAATCTTGCAGTGTCAACACGAGCAAACTCCTCTTCCACTTCCCCAGGTTCCTACAGGAAAATTAACAAATCAACTGATTTCGTATAACAAAATTTGAACAAGATGTTCCACATCAGAGCATGTAGGAGTCATATGGTACAGACAACCATGAACAAGATGTTCAACATCAGAGCATGTAGGAGTCATATGGTACAGACAACCATAAGATTCAACTGATCTACAAAGTCACGAGGAAGCCATGTACTGAGGTATGGTCCTGTCTCATGTATGAAACTCAATTCATCGTCTTAAAGACAAGAGGACCAACATAAATTCGTCAGATTCAAGAACGATGAATAGTCCACTGTATTGAAAATTTAAACAAGGTCTAAAACAGAGTAGCAAAAGCATTGAGATAATAGGCCAGACTAGCATAGTGTTAATGGAAACGATATACTTGTTAAGGCATTGAACTCATTGGTCCAGGATTAATTGCATTTCTTCCAAACCAAGCTCAATAAATTTTGTGCAGAACGAAACACGCATTAGGTGTTTTATATAACTTCTTGTTTGCTCTCTCAAAAGCAGCAATATGAAATCCTTAAGAGCAAGGCAAAAGGCCCATACAATGCACTTCAATATTTGCACATTGTTGGCAAGTTTTTGAAAAGTGCTTTCCATTTCAAGTTTATCACGAAAGTAATTCCAACCGCTTTTTTACGTATCAGCTTAATGTTGATGGAAAGTTGGAAACAAGTCAAACAACCCTAACCAGAATACAAATGCACACAACCCACATGACCAAATAACTTCCATGGAGTATTTGAGACCTTAACCACCTCATTTTTGAAAAAATACACTCTTAGAGAGGGTACAAAGTTATTAAATTAATATTCATCTTCAAGACACTCCTCATATGTCCACCATATTCATTTTTTACCAAAGACCCGACTCGTGTACAATTTTTATAAATTGGTGGCGCCAATTATTGAACTCAGTCTTTTGTATGATCCTCAGAGATATTATTTGAGGACTTCCCAAGATTGGAAGGAAAACAACAAAATGCACTGAATTTAATGCTCTCTAACGAAAACAAGGAACTTCTAAACGTAGACACCTCATAAATGCAGACTACATCCTAATACAGAAGCAAATCGTTGCACCTCAACAGTTGTACATCGTCAAAATTGGGAGGTACATACACAGATAAATGACCCAATAATAATAGCCCTGACAGTAAATTCTCCACCACCAATCATTAATTATCCTAAAGTATAAATTTCTCTCAATTAAAAACCAATAAATCCCAGCAACACGGGTAAAATCGACATCATTTAAACATTAAAAGTAGAAATTGACTTTTAAGATGAACCCAAAAATCGTATGAATCAACTGGAATTATAGTACCTGAAATCTGCAAATATAATAATCATCCCCAAAAATAGCACGCATAGATTCAACAGGTTTTCTCCTCGGATTTCTAGGGTGGAATACAACGCTCAAATTGACTAAAGCCTTAATCCGGTCCGGCCGGGAAAGGCAGAAGTACCAGGCAATAACGGCCCCCCAGTCGTGGCCCACCAGGAAGATCTGGTCCAGACCCATAACATCCAACAGACCCACTAAATCACCCACTATGTGAAAGGCGGTGTAGCTGACGGCGGACTGCGGCGCGTCAGTATCACCGTAGCCGCGAAGATCAGGGGCGATGGTACGGTAGCCTCTGGAAGAAAGGGAGAGCATTTGATGGCGCCATGAATACCAGAGCTCCGGGAAACCGTGGAGGAATAGGATTGCAGGGCCTTGACCTATTTCTGCAACGTGCATATTTATTCCGTTTACATGGATTGTTTTGTGTTGAATTTTGTCCATTGTTTCTTTTTCTTGCTCTTCTCCGGTGAATGCTGGGGTAGGGGCCTATGATGATGAAACCGTAAGGTACCAAGTCCCAGTACTCTGGATGGTGTCGTTTATGATGATGAAACCTACAGAAATTCATCAGATCGGTCACACATGTGGGTCCCGCAAATTTTTTTAAATACACGGTGGGGCCCTCTATGTGGAAAACATTTATGTACAAATGGAAAAAAGACAATTCCATTTGTAACGATTTTTTTGTACTGAAAATGTTACACTTTCTCACATGCACGCAGAGTTCACATAAATAAAAAATTTCCAAATGTGTGGTCCTTACACCCTATTCACGTGAGTGTATGTAAAAAATTATATAAAAAAGTACATGTACATGTAATATTGTCCATGGAAAAATTGTTATAATAATATTCCTATATTTTCAATTGAACTTTGCTCTATACGGAACACTTTACTCACGGAAAATGGACATAATACACAAATAGGTGGGGTCCAATTTTTTTGTCAATATTTTATTAATTTGGTGCCCACCTCACATGTGAGATTTCTGTAAGAATTCTCAAACATCATTTCTGTACAAATGGTTTTATTGGTCAAACTAGAACATGAGCAAAGTAAAGCCAAAAATTCATCCAAAAATGGAGAGAGGTACCCCCAACAAAATCCTTCCCAATTTTCACAGTAGCTTCTTTAGCTATTGTTTGGTTTTGGTATATTTAATTTTTAGTAAATTTTGATAAAAATTAATAAATTGTGTGATTTAAAAGTTAATAAATTTCATACTATATGTGATTTAAATAATTTATCAATTTTTTTATCAACTTTTTTTTTTAACTACATCAAATATTCAAACATGGACTCAATTTCAAATTTCAACATAGTGGGAGGCAAGGATGCAAATTCCAGAATAATACTATTTGTATATAAACAGTTACATAATGTTTTACATACAAATGATATGTAACAAAAAGAGTGGAAATTTTTTTTATTTAATTTAAGAAATTCCGATCCAATCATTTCATCACATCGTGTGTATGTAAATCATTATATAAATATATTATGTACACGTAGCAATACCGCAAATTCTATTACCAAGTGGTGGGCATGTAGTCCTCAAACATTTCAGTCTTTGAATCATTTGGAATTGAGGAACTGAAGGAATAGAATAATTATTAAGTCCTTTTATTACAAATTTAGGGAGTGTTTGATGGATATTATTGATGAAATAATGTATTTTAAATAGTGATATGATGGAAAATATGTGGTTAAAAAGTAAGAAAAAATCATTGATGTAACGAAAAATATTATTTTATTAAAGAATGTGTATTGAAAATGAGTTTAAAAAAAATGTATTTTGAAAAAATGCGTGTCAAACAGTGGCTTACAAGTAGGGTTGTAGATGAATCGGATATGGATCGGAACTGCCTATATTCGATCCAATTTGATAAGAAAATTATCTTATCCGATTCGATAATCCAACGGATATTTGATTATTAAAATTATATCTGATTTGCTATGTTATCGGATATCTGATTTGATAATCTGATACGAAATTAATAAAAATTAAGAAAAAAATCAATGTTTTATATTCTTTAAAAAAAAATTGAATTAACTCGAGGCCAACTTGCTTTCACTAGCAAGCCCAATAGTGATTTCTACCCTCATGATGTTCTTTTTTAAAGGAGAGATCACATTCTAGTTTTCTATTGACATTTGATGTGGGATAAGGTAAAATTGAATNGTTTTTATTAGCAAGCCCAATAGTAACTTCTACCATTATAATATTCATTTTTAAAGGAGAGATCTTTTTCTAATTTTCTATTCACATTCAATGTGGGATAATGTAAAATTGAATTTCAATTTTAAATATACATTATTTCATTATTTCCAATAACAAATCAAAATATTTGTTGCATATTAATTATTAGTTTTTGAAGTTGTAAAATAAATTACAATAATCAATTTAATTAAGAAAAATATAGATATGTATTTACTTTAAATTAGTAAACTAAAAATAAATAAAAAATCTATTGTTTTTATAAGATTTTACATTTATATGTATAGTTATTTATTTAATTTGACAACCTGTTCAATACCGATTCGACCATGGTTCGACTTTTTGAGTCTTGACCCTCTTCCTTTTTCAAGTCGATGCCCGGGCCGATTTTTTAAACATTGGTTGAAATAAATTTTTTTTTTTCAAAATTTTCAATTCTTAAACAAGTTTAATAATTATACATTTTTCAACTTTTTTATGTTTTGAATTTGATTACTTTTTTATTCTAAATTTATTTATTTTAATTACAAATAATATATTATAAAAATAATTTATCGACTCAATTATTTATAACAAATATGATCGAATTGTTATCGGATCGAATTGACACATATCCATATTTGATCTATTTAGTTAACGAATTATCGGATTCAGATCTAGATCGGGTTATTAGATTAAGACCTTAAATCCATCTCCCATTAGTTTCGTAGGATTCAGATCAAAATCCAATCTATGATAGCCCTACTTACAAGCTACAATAGAATATAATTAAGTGGAAATTATATAAAATCAGAATTTTAAAGAATCAATTTCAAAAATCGAATATAAAATTTATTTGTACAAAAATCAGATATTAATTCAATCTTTTAATATTACCCAAACCCTAAATATCCCAAAATCCTAAATGATTATCCACATCTCTCTCTTTCTCTCTCTCTCTTTCTCTCCCTTTCCCTTCGACGGCTTCGACATCAACAACAAAGGCTGCTTCGACTCCGACTCCCGCGACCAACCAGTAAGCTGCACACAATCGGCAACGGTGCTTCGCAATTGCAGCATCATCGCTGCACACGATCGTCACGCGTCGCCGCGATGTTCGCGTGTAGCGGTGCTGCTGCTGTTGCTGCTTTCTCTCTCTCTCCTATTCCTCTTCCCATTCTCCATTTTTTTCTGTCGCGACGTGTGGCTGTGTAAATGATGTTGGTAGTGGTGTGCGGTGTGGGCGTGGCTCTGGATCTTTGGTGAGGTGGTGGTTGGGTGCTGTGAGTGGTGCGGTGCGCGGTGGTGGTATGTGGTGGTGGTTGATCTGTGTTGCGACAGCGGCGATGGAAGGTTGGGGTTTTTTTTTTTTTTTTTGTTCGAGTCGAGCCGAACAAAAGCTTTCGGCTCGAACCTTAACGGGCCGAGCAGACTCGATTTTTTTTTTTTTGTTGTAAGATGGGGGTGGTGGAGGTTCTGTGGTGGTGGTGGTGTTGCAGTGGTTATTGGAGATCGTGGTGATGTCATTTGAGATCGTGGTGATGTCGGTATTTTTTAAATGATGGTTTGCTACTAGGAAGTGGTGGTGGTTCCGATGATTGGGTTTCAGTTGCCATGCTGGTGGTGACAGTTGTGAGGTGGTAGTCACAAGTGTTGATGATAGTTGTCACATATTATTTGATTGTTTGTGACTATTAAATTGATTATTTTGTGATCGATAAACAACCCTTGACTAATGAAAAAAAATAAATTGTGACAATAAAATAATATGTGACCTAAATTTTTTTTAATTTGTGACCGATAATTAGATAGTTTGTGACGATCTAATAAGCTGTAACTTATAATATTTGTAATTTGTGATCGATAAATAAACTATGACGTATAAATTTTTTATTTGTGATCGATGAACAAATTGTAATCTGTAAGATTTTTGAATTGTGACGTTAAAATAATTTTGACATAAAATTTGTAATTTGTGACCAATGAATAATATGTAACTTATTAATTTGATAGATTTGTGATCGACAAATAAGTTGTGACGTATAAATTTTTTCGATTTGTGATCGATGAATAACTTGTGACCGTAAAATAATTTGTGAGATGAAAATTGTGATTTGTGACCAATTATTAATATGTGACCTTAATATATTTAATTAATAAAATATATGTTTAATTAATTAATTTGTAAATAAAATTTTTTAAAAAAAATTTGAGATTTGAAATTTTAAACATAATTTCTTAAATTTGAAATTGGTGAAACTTAACGTCTTAGTTATGAAATCTTTCCTATAATCAATTACCGTCGTCGTCAAGAATTGATAATATTGGTTCTTGAATTTTTTTATAAATAAATTAATTAAAAAGTCAAATTGCTCAATAAAAATAGAACAGTTCTTTTTAGGTTTTTTCATAAACCTACAGAAAAACTTAGCACTAAACTAGTCTACAATAATAATATATCCACGAAAACAATGTGAACCACTTTTATGCTATTGGTGAAACCGAACTATAAACTCATCAATTACAATAGACTAAGCGCAAGACAAATTACATAAAAGCACAGTTGGATTATTAACATCAATCAATATTTCCTTCCTACATACCATGGAATTCGAAAAATTTATGCCTTGTGAAGGTAAATATCTAATGGGACGGGGCAAAAAAAAAAAAAAAACCTCCGATTTGGATTGATTTTCAAGTTCAATTGGCTTGAAAAATCAAATTTGGGGTGGGGTGGGGTGGGGTGGGGTCGGGTCGATGAGCTTTATGAATTAAAACCCAACCCAACCCAACTAAAACAAATTGTCTAAAATGAAAAAAAAAATCTAAATAGTCACGATTGTGGAGACAAACAAAATGATTTAGAATGTACAAACCTCTCTTTTTTATATAGACCGACTGATATGAATACTATGTACAAATGTAAAGTTATTTGACAATAAATGATGAAATGAATGAATCCAGAGAATAAATAAATAAATAAAATATATTTCATAATTTCAAACTTATTTATACATTAATTTTTATAAAGAATTCCTTATATATGTTAAAAACAACGGAGACTTTCAAGTGATTTCAAACTTTAAAAATTTGTCAAAATTCGATAACAAAATAAATAAATAAATAAATCGAATCTAACTTGAATTGGGCTTGGACCCAAACCGAACAATCCAAACCAACCCAGCTTGATCAATTTGGGTTGGATTGTGTTTAAACCAATAATTGAGTTGAGTTAGTTTGATTTTAGATTAAATCGATCATGTTGGTTTAGGTTTGGGTTGGGTAAAAAATCGAACCGACCCAATCCATGCCCAACTTCTAATCTGTTATATGAAAAGGATCGACTCTTCTGTCAGATATTACTTGCACTAATATTAAACAAGAAACTAATTCTTAAAGTGTGACACTCTTCAAACTTTTGCATATACACAAGTCAAGTCAAAAAAGCACAAGATACGCTCTAATTCTAAACAAGGTCTTACCGGAGCTTAGAAATCGACTTTTGGAGGGCAAGTTATGATGACATCTATATTTTTGTTCTAGTTATTATGGACTTTTATTTATGCTTTAGAAATTGGACTTGTATTAATGGATTGGCCCAAGCCTTTATGCTTTTAGATTTCTTTGTCTATTTATATGGTTTTGTAATTGAAACAAATTAGTTGATGAATGAAGTCAACCACATTTGGCTTATTGCCCACTCTCTACCCCGTGTCTTCCCTCTTTCCCTCCTCTCTCTTTCTCCTTTAACGTGCTCCCTCTCCCTCTCTCCTCTTTTTCTCCTCCTTGCTGTGTCCTGTCATTCAACTTCTTCTCAATTGATTCTACACCGAATTTGGTATCAAAGCTAAATCTAGGTAATACTTCTTCATCTAATACACACAACCAATATATACATCACCCACCACCAGTGATGCCACTGTAATTTGAGAAACAAGCAATTCCACCACAGGCGAAACCAACAATTACTCCCACCGCCCATAATTAATCTATCAATGCATTACGCCAACATAAAATCATCCATAAAGTTAACCCACCACATACGCACCACCAATTACTTACTCCACCTACAGCCCAAGCTACAAAATCTTCCCAGCATCATCTCCTTCAACACCTTAAACCATAATACAGTAACCGTCATCCTTCGATAAGCCACAGTGACAACGACATACAAAAAAGCCAAACCTGCTATTGCAAAATCTAATAATCGTCATACAATACCCATACACAGAGAACCAATACTGACCCAAAAGCACACATCAACGTTGTTGCACCGTCACTGTCGCCGGTCGCCTCCGCTCCCCACCAAATACCTCTATCCCTAATTCCACAATATGACAATTCATATACACAAACCCACCAAACATACAACCATCACAGTAACCCAGAAATTCACCCATCGCCTTCTTCGATTTCGAGCCACTCACGAAACCCAAGAACACCCACCGCCGCTACCTCCCGTGACACCCAAAGACACCAACCGTAATGACACCACTCATCTCAAATTACGGTAGTCGGCAAACCACTAGTCAACCACTTCTACGCCATCGATCGACCCGTGAAGGCAATATTGTCGACATCGTTGTTACAACGCCTCTGCATTTGGTTTGGTATTTTAGGCCTCAATTGTGTCATGTTTTGTATGGTTTGTGTATAGAGTGTAATTTGATTGGTAATTTGGCCTTGGTTAGGGCCCTACTTTTATTATAAAGTATAATTTACTTTTCGTTTAGAGAGAGAGAGAGAGAGAGAGAGAAGCAACAAGTGAAAACAAAAAATATTTTTTAACATTATTGCAGGTACCTATTTTATTGCTTGATTGGCTCAGTTACTTCAACGAACAAAAAGAAGAGTTATTGTTTTTATTTATTGTTGATTTATATTACTGTTTATTTTTAAAATCACATCGATTAATTTCTTTGTGTTGCTGTTATTCTAATTTTTATCTAAAATTCACGTGATCGAATTCCTTGTTAAATCTTTTGACTTGTTAAAATTTCACTTTTTTCCTACTTATTTACGTGATTAAGTTGTTGAACAGTATTTGATCATTGCTTTGTTATTTTACAGAGTATTAGCATGCCGTATTTGAATTTACATGATTCAAAAAAAAAATTAAAATTAAATGCTCAGGTTGTTATTTTCATTACTTGCAAACACGGTTCATTGATATCTTCATACACTTCATTTAGTTGATATACATTGCATGCAGTTACGTAGTAGTCGTCTTGTCATCTCTAGTTCCAATACTTTGACCATAGACCCTTCCCAATTTGATGCTCTCACCCGACAATTAGCTCAACTACAGGCTCAATTAGCGACTGTCCAAACTGAGATAACTGCTACTTGTGAAGACTAGAGACCTAACTGCTATAGTGAACAACTTAGAACAAACCCCTCACTCGACGGACGCTGATGACTCTGTAGTGTCCCATAATATACCCTACGTCTTTGAAAAGTTGATCGACAACATTTTCGACGTGAAGGAATGGGGAACATGATCGTGAGCATGAACGAGGTCATCACAATTACAATACTCTTTCGCCTCTTCGCCATGAGGAGCGTTACCTTAGAAACATCAAATTAGACGCTCCTACTTTTGATGGTTGCTTAGATTCTAGAGTTTTTACTCAATAGATTAGAGAGATGGATCGTTTCTTGGCAGGTATGAAGTCTCAGAGGATCGAGGAGTCCAGTTCGTCGGTTTGAGATTAACTGACACTGCCTAACTCTTTTGGGAAAGCGTTGATGACCTCCTTGAGACGGAGCCTAAAAGATGATCTTAGACGTGAACTTATCCTTCGAGGTGTCACCACTCTTGATCATGCTTACTCCTTAGTCCAAGATTATGAGTTCGTTACTAAGACTCTGTATGGAAGGCGTAGTGACAATCACCCTTCTGTCTCATCGGTGCAACCTCCTCCTGTTAAGTCCTTTCTAAGGCCCCCTCCGTCTAATTCTCCTCATCTTTTGGAAAATAAAGGTAAAGCTCCTAGAATTTCAAGAACTTCTTCTCGCTTGCAGTGTTTCAACTATAAGGGCTTCGGTCATATCTCCTCCAGATGTCCTCCTACAGATGTCCTAACCAAGCCTTAGTTATTGAGGAATGGAAGGATATTGTAGATGAGCCGTTAGAAGATCAACTCTATGAGCTTAAGTTTGAAGAGTTTGATGATTTGGATGATAATGAGAATACCTTCTTAGGGTGAATTCGTACCCTTTTTGTGTGTCTAGGTTCTGCGACCATTGTCCCCGTCACCTCTCGATTAAGTGTTGTACGTTGTACCCTTACCCAACCTAAAGATGCCGATGATTGACATGGTTTCACCATTTTTCATACTTACATCAAGAATAATGATAAGGGTCGTAAAATTACTGTGGATAGTGGTAGTTGCATTAACGTGGTTTTTGCGGCTACAATGTCCCATCTTGGGTTGAAACCAATCCCGTACCCTCAAATGTATAGCGTCTCTTGGGTTGACACTTCTTCTATAGCTATGAAAAAGCATTGTTGATTATAAGGATCATATATGGTATGACGTCATTCCTATAGATGTCAGACGAGTCATTCTTGGTTAACATTGGTTGTTTGGCTTGGAGATGACCATTCATGGTCGATCCAATTTATGTCCTTTGAGTTTAGTGGAAAGAAGATTCACCTTAATTCTTTATCGCCTAAACCTATTGGCTCGAGTTGGCCGAGAAAATTGTGGAACGTAAAGGATTACATATCATTAATCCTATAGAATTTGAGCCTACACTTGTGGATGATTCTGTTGTGTTTGATGTGGTTATCATGGAAGTTTCGTTGGGATCTCCAATAGTGATCCCTATTGAGGTCAAATCATTTTTTCAAGAGTTTTGAGATGTCTTTCTTAGGGACCTCCCTAATCCGTTACCTCATTTACGAGATATTTAACATGCTATAGATTTTGTTCCTGGATCGTCTTTCCCTAATTTGCCTAACTATAGGATGAATCCTACCGAGCATGCTGAGCTCTAGAGGCAAGTAGGGGAACTCCTTCACAAAGGATTCATATGTGAGAGTTTAAGTTCTTGTACGGTTCCCACACTTTTAACACCTAAGAAAGATGGTTATTAGAAAATGTGCATTGATAGTCGTGTCATCAATAATATCACTGTTAAGTATTGCTTTCCCACCCACCCCACCCCTCGACTTGATGATATGTTGGATATGATGGTCGGTACCACAATCTTTTCCCTAATTAATTGAAAGTGTGCGTATCACCAAATTTGGATCTACCGAGGTGCTGAGTAGAAAACTGCTTTTAAAATAAATGATGGTCTTTGTGAGTGGATGATCATGTCTTATGGACTAACCAATGCTCCAAGTACCTTTATGAGGGTGATGACACATGCATTTCAACCATTCATGGGTAAAAATTCGTTGTTGTTTACTTTGATGACATTCTTGTGTACAGTAAAACTAGGGAACAAAATCGAGATCATTTCATATAGGTTTGTTCTACTCTTGGTGCAACAAGCATGTATGCTAATGTGAAGAAATGTTCTTTCTTCACCGATAAAATTGCCTTCCTATGATTCATTGTTTCCGCTATGGGCGTATCTGCTAATTCCGCAAAGATTCAGGTCATTGTTGGTTGGCTCGAACCCAAGACTATACATGACGCTGAGAGTTTTTTATGGCTTAGCTACCTCTTATTTCGTCGTTTCATCGAGGGGTTTAGCATGATTACCACTATTACGGAGTGTATGAAGATGGGAGATTTTCATTGGACGCAGGAAGCGATTAAGGTTTTTTAGTTAGCTAAAAAAACGATGACAGAAGCTATTGTCATGCGATTTCTTGATTTTCCAAAGTTTTCGAAGCCGAATGTGATGCGCAAGGGATAGGAATAGGTAGACTCATGAATCAGGAACGCCATCATATTGCTTATTTTAGTGAGAAATTAAATGATGACAAACAACGATACTCTACTTATGATGATGAATTGTACGTAATTGCACAAGCTTGCGCTATTGGCATCATTACTTGTTACCCCAGGAATATATCCTCTATTCAGACCATGAGGCCCTTCACTTCCGAAATTCTCAGGAACGGTTGAATTTTAGACATGGTCGTTGAATCGAATATCTACAGGTCTATTCTTTTATTTTGAAGCATAAGAAGGGTGTTGAAAACCAAGCAACTGATGCTTTCAGATTTTGCATCTCACTTTTGTCTATCATGAGTATCAAGGTAATAGGTTTTGAAAAGCTTGAGGAAGAGTACGAGTCATGTCCTGATTTTAAGAACATTTTCCTTGCTTTGCAAAGTGGGCAGTTGAATAATACTGATAGTTTCGATCTTGATGAGGGACTATCTTTTTAGATCCAATAAGTTGTGCATCCCTAAGACTTCAGTGCAAGACTTTATAGAGAAAGTCCTGTCGAAGGCTTGGCACGACATTTTTGGACGTGATAAGACCATAGAGGAAATTGAACGTCAATTCTATTGGCCTAATTTAAAGATAGATGTGGCTATAATAGTTAGCACTTGTAATACTTGTTAACGGGCCAAGCAAAAAAAGCAGAACACGGGTCTCTACACGCCTCTTTCAATCCTTATGCCAGTATGAATTTTGTACTAGGACTTCCACGTACTCCAAAAAAACATAACTCTATTTTCATTGTAGTGGACCGCTTCTCGAAAATGGCTCACTTTATCCCTTGTAGGGACACTTCCTACGCATCTAAGGTTGCTAAGCTATACTTTTATGAGATTGTCAAGTTGTATGGCCTTTTTAAGTCAATTGTCTCAGGTAGAATGTTTGTTTCACTAGTCATTTTTGGAGAACCTTGTGGCATATGGTTGGCACTAAATTGAAATTCTCTACTGCCTACCAACCTCATATTGATGGTTAAACTGTAGTTGTTAAACCGTAGTCTTGGCAATTTATTAAGGTGTATAGTCGAAGAAAATCTTAGGAATTGAGATTTGATCCTCCTTATAGCCCAAATTGCATATAGTTTTGTGAATAGGTATCTAGGCATGAGTCTCTTTGAAGTTGTTCAATGTTATAAATCTAGAAAGCCTTTAGACCTTATTCTCATGTCCTCACATGCTAGTGTGTCCGTATTAGGTTGTACACGAGACTTGCATATTGAGATCAATCAAAAACTAGAAGTAAGTAATGTATCATATAAACTTCGAGCTTATTTGTATAAAGGACATGTTGAGTTTAATATGGGGATTATGTTATGATTCGAATTAGATCGGAATGACGTCCACCTGGGCCCGCTTCAAAGTTGCAAGCCCATAGTGCTGGTCCTTTTAAAATTTTAAAACGTATTGGTCTAAATGCATATTTCCATCACATTTTTTGCTACCATTTTACTTTCAATGTTGAAGACTTAGTTGCTTACAAATGCAATTTTAATCCTTCTGAGGACCTTTCCTACATCCATTTGTTGAACACCAACCTGAATCTGTTGCTATTTTTACACCGATTCTACCTATCACAACACACAAAGATAAAATTGATATTATTCTAGATGCATAGATTGTGCTGATCAATAATGAAGAGATTCAATGCTTCCTTGTTCGTTGAGTAGATCGCATTGACTCTGATTGTACATGGATTTCCAGAGAGATACTCCAACAACTTGATCCGAATTTATTGGAGTTTTATAGGAGTCAGTGAGATTTTCCTTTGCTAGGCATTGGTGTGGACAACAGCTTCAGACCACCAATCACGCGTATTTATAGGCGTCGCGAGAAGATTGTTCAACCACTTAACTTATGGTTGGGAGATTGATTGCCACTATTTGTGATTTATCCACTCGACAGTGTCTAATTTCTACCCACCCCAGAAAAGTTGACGAGGACATCTATATTTTTGTTCTAGTTGTTATTGTTATGGACTTTTATTTATGCTTCCGTGGAACACCAACCTAAATACATTGCTATTTCTACACTGATTCAACCTATCATAACACACAAAAATAAAATTAGTTTTGTTTATGAACATATTGTGTTGACCAAGGATAAAGAAATTCGGCGCTTCCTTGTTCGTTGGGTAGATCACCCTGATTCTGATTATACATGGATTTACAAAGAGACTCTAACAGCTTGATCCAAATTTTGGAGTTTTATAAGTCAGCACGATCTTCCTTTGCTAGGCGTTGGTGGGAACAACAGATTCAAAACCAACCACAAGTATTTATAAGCGTCGCAAGAAGATTGTTCAACCACTTAGCTTATGATTGGGAGATTGATTGCCACTTTTTTGTGATTTATCCACTCGACAGGATCGACTTTCTACCCACCCCGGAAAAGTTGATGAGGATATCTATATTTTGTTCTAGTTGTCATGGACTTTTATTTATGCTTTAATAATTGGGATTGTATTAATGGGTTGCCCAAACCTTTACGCTTTTAGGTTTGCTTTATCTATTTATATGGTTTTGTAATTGAAACAAATCAGTTGATGAATGAAGTCAACCACGTTTGGCTTATTGCCCACTCTCTCACACCCGTATTCCCTCTTCTCCTCATTCTATTCTCACTCTTACTCCTCTAACATGCTCCCTCTCTCCCTCCTCTTCTTCTCCTTCTGCTGTGATTCTGTTATTCAACTTCTCAATTGATTATACATCAGCAAGGCATTTAGCAAGTGGTAGCATTTGATATGGAAAAAAAGAAAAAGGATTTCTTCAAGTGGCAACAAGGGGTACATGAAATTTTGTAAAAGTTGTCAAAAGCGGGTATGAAAGTTGTGAAGGTTGTATTATCCGAATGCTAAATGCAAAAAGGAAGTTTTTGTATTGCAATTGAATCCAAAATGTTAATCTAGAAAACGTGAGAACTGGGACAATAACTTGACATACAAAATCTCTTGAATAAAAAACGATAAATGAAAAATCTGCCGTCAACTTGGCAACATGTAGAAAGAAACTAAACCTTAAAGCCTCTGCTGTTTCTTCTTCCTCTAGCTCGCTCAAATTTCCTTCCCTTGGCACGCACGTAAGGCTTGGTATGGCTGTGTGGAACACCAGGAGCTGGACCAAAGTGCTTCACTGCTTCACGAGATTTCGTCGGACCTCTAAGAAGTACCTGCATTACAACAGCATGTTTAGCAAATTCAACAAGTATGTAAGGCAACTCACGTGTACTTTACATGAACAAAACACAAGTCATTAGCTAACTTCTGAATTGTAAAATTATAACCATTAGGGAAATTTTGATTTTTCAACATGTAGATTTAATTTACAAAAGGCTCGTTTGGGATTGTTTATAAGTTGCTTAAAATAATATTAATAGAAATGAGTGGTGGACATGTAGGTGGTAGTTACGAGTCCTACAAAATGTATGATTAACTTACCAACTTAAATTATAGGTTGAGGAAATCCGAATGCGCACAAAGCTGGTAAAAATAGAAAATTTCTAAATCATATCATCAAAAAGGAAAATTAAATAATGAAGTTGATTACCGTCCAATTCATTCTTCATCAAATACAAGATTACAAGAAAAAAGATAGCATGGCATTATCAGTATTTAAAAAGACAAAAAGGGGTATTGAAGCATTTATCTTCTGTGAGGTGTAAGCCTCACAGTGAACCAAAAAAATTAGTGAAAAAAATACAGAAGTATAAAATAAGCATGTTTAACCATAAGCAAAATGTACAAATCCCAAAACAGACATTAATACCTTATTCTTGATGTAATATGATTTTTGCTCTCTCATTTAAAACGAAAAGGCCTACAACAATCCTCCGTAAGCCTCTATCGACTTCTTCGACAAGACGCGAGAAATAACAGAATTAGTGCTTAAAATTAACTTCTTTGCATCCATCTTGCCCTTTCTTCAGTCAAGTGCCAAGTATAGGTTTTTTCTTCTTTCTTGATTAGAATGTGATTTCTTCGTTCTTTTAAATTAAGATTCTTAGGATTTTAATTTACGACGTGTTTGGTATGGCATTTGTTTTTGCTTTTACTTCATGTAAAAGAACATGCGGAGGAAGTTACTTTAATTTTTGTTTGAAAACTAATTTTTAAAAGCACTTCCTATTCAAGAGGTATATTTAGAGAAAATCACATTAGACCAACTCCCTCTAAAAGTTCTTTTAACTATAAGCACTTTCATAAAATTAGTCAAACGGATCCAAAAGTTGCTTTTGATTATCAAAAGCTCCTTTTGACTTTTAAAAATCACGCCGAACGAGCCCTTAGTTCCCTTATATTAGCAAGACCTTATAAACAAAGGCTTTGTACACTCGTCAATAATCAAATTCAATTAATTAAATACAATAAAAATATACTCTACAAATTTCTAATTTTTCAACTTCATTATTCATGTTTCAAGAATTCCGATTTCACATTTCGCATCAATATTGGTATCGAAGGTTTTGTACACTTCTTGTAATCAAATCCGATCAATTTAATACAATAAAGTTAATCTCTACAAACTTTCTAGTTTTCAACTTTATTTTTGTTTCAAGAATTTCAATTCCGCTTCCTCACCAATCAAACATGCACGGACCTTTAATAATGAATATAACAGTTAAGAAAACGAAAGCAAAAGGTCTCGAAAGACTTTACCGTATTCTGGCCAAGGGGAGCTCTAAGAGCAAGCTGGTCAAAAGTCAAACACTCTCCACCTGCCTTCTCAATCCGAGCTCTTGCCCTCTCAGTGAACCTCAGAGCAGCGACCTTAAGTGTTGGCACTTCATACGCCCGGATGTCATCAGTGACAGTCCCGACAAGCACTGCAGTCTTGTCCTCCTAGTGGAACATTAAAGAACATATATTCTCAAGGTTTATTAAAAGAACTTTGCAATTATGCAAACATCCATGTGATATAACGATGCCTATCTGTTTCAATTCTATTACAAAACCAATTTATCGAGAATTCTAGTAAAGAAGGACAATGAAAGGATTTTGTCCATGCAAGGTAATATATGATATGATTACGTTCTATGAGCAAAAATCATTGTAGAGTTCAAAGAGTATTGGGAAAAAGAATAACCATTTTTGGACCCAAGAATAAATCTCAATTACTTGTTCGGACCTGCTTGTTTCACTAAATATTTGCAAAAACTTAACAAGCTTGACCCACACGAATTCAAAATTTCTCTGCCACATTCTCCTCAATTTCCAACAACTACAATCATGGGATGGACTAAGATTCCAAGTTTACGGTGCCAATGTAACTAAATAATCAATCCTATTCATTCCTCGTAAGGAAGGAATTAACAAAACATCCACGATTGGAAACTAGGAGGACAATATCACAATTTCGCTTCAAGATTAACAGTTAACAAAAAATAGGAAATAATTACCTTGCCCTTCATGAAAGTTATAAGGCGGGAGAGAGAGAGCGGGGCCTTGTTAACCTTGCTCATGAACAGTCTCTTCAGCACCACCGCATTGAACTTGCTCCCCGTCCTCCTCACCAAAAATCGGTACAACTACCACATCATCAAAACGCAAAATACACGTTAAATCACTTTAGGCAAAATCTTACTCTAATTAGATTTTATGCACAAATTAGATTAAAAAACATAAAAATGAAATAAAAGAAATGAACGAACCTTGACGAGGAGTTTGAGGTAAATATCGTTAGATTTAGGTGCAGTTCGCTTGGTCTTCTTGCTCTTACCTCCGGCTACCAAATCAATACCCTTAACCGGGAAAAAAAAAAGAACAAAAGGAAATTGATAAGAAGGTCTCCAAATTTACTTATAGAGATTGCAGAATACTTCCAAAACGGCGTCATACCATGGCTGCCGCCGCCAATCTCCGCCGCGCCTGCTGTAACTAGACTGAATTTTCAGCAGACAAATGAAGGGGTTAGGTTTTTGTAGTGCT